>WWET01001914.1:165409-182888 GCA_011038615.1 Limnodynastes dumerilii | reverse complement strand
CCCTGCCTAGCAACACTAGTATACTAGTGTTGCTAGGGACAGGGAGGAACTTGATGACGCAATTTGTGCCATCAAGCCCTGTCCCGAACCCTATAACAGCTTAAAACGGGTATTAGTCAAGGGGGAGAGGCTTAATGATGCGATTTGCATAAATTGTGCCATTAAGCCCCGCCTCCTGCGTGCATCTATAGCTTCCCTCCGGGATCTTACGGAGAGAAGCTGTTAAAAGTCGGCAGCCCTGAGTTATAGTCAACTATAATACCAAAAAAATCTAATAATGATAAATAAAAAAAAAGCACTATTTCTTTTGTAGCCTATTTATATATTCCAGACTTGACAAAGTAATGCACAATACAATGTTAGCTCTAGGATGTAAGGATTAACAGGGACCAGGTCTTAGATATCTAGAATTTAGCAGGTTGGGATAAAGCTAGTAACCTCATATTCTCTCTCTGATCCCATCATAAGATCACACAAACATCTTTCTTTAATTTCCAGAGGGTCTAGAATCTCATATCAGGATAGATAGAAGAATCAGCAGGAGCCACACAGGGGTGTCAGACCAAAGAGCGGACGCTGCCTTGGGACCTGGGGTGAACCAGTAAATCAGTGCACGCTTGTCAACAGTTCCATGCTGTAGGAGTTACTCAAGCGAAAATAACAAATGGTCGTCATTGTGGAGCCAAAAACCTGTGATTATAATTATCACATCCCCAGTGACCTTGCATAAACTTTAATCCCTCTCCAATGGAGCATTTAAATAGGCTGCATCTACTGGCAAGAGACCGTGGAAATATAGAAGGTGACAAGAAAATCTGTATTTTATGCTGTGTATCAATGACTGGGACAAGTAAACCGGTAACACTGTCAAGTGAAGTGACAATGTGTGATATGGCTGGATATGAAGTGTGTCGTCTCTGCAGAGATATGAGTAAGACGTGTCAATCTGCACATATTTATAACATTTCATTTAAACACTTGGGTTGTTAATACGTGTTGGACAAGTTTACCCGCTTTGAATGTTGCTGAAGCATGCCACAGAAAATTGCATTTTCACAGCACTATGCAAAGTCTAAATGGGTGATCTATAAATGAAATCTCAACAATAGACTGTCAATGCAAGGATAGGGTTAATAGATTTTTTTTTTTTTACTCTTTACTTTCCATATATGTTCAGCTCAACTTGTCTGCCCATAGTGTACACAAAATGGAAGTTCATCAGAACAATTTATAGGTTAATGCAAACAGGTGCGTGAAAGGGAGGAGGGGTAATCTGCTTTAACAGAAACAAAGGGAAAAAAACAAACATTGGGACTGTCATTGTGAAAATAAAATAAATAAAATACGATTATCGATCCCAGCAGGGGGTGGCCCAGAATGATTCTGGATTACGCACAGTAATCCTTTCTGATGGCGTGACGACAAATTAAATAAATAAAATACGATTATCGATCCCAGCAGGGGGTGGCCCAGAATGATTCTGGATTACGCACAGTAATTCTTTCTGATGGAGGAGCGTGACGACCCGCCATGTGTACAGCGTGTATGCATAGTGGGGGGCAGGGTATTTAAATTGTATAGTAAGAGCTTGGTTAATCCCATACACATGATCCTGCATTATGCACCTGTCCTAGGTATCTAACACAATCTTTTTTCAGCTTTTTTGTTTTAAAATTTAAAATTTAAAATTTCGGTTCATCATTTTTAATGTTCAAAGAATGACTGATCTCAGTATGAGGTATATTCTCCATATATGATTCAAAGCTTAGGGAAGAACTGGTTCCCATTAATCCTTTTCAAAATTCACATGTATCCACAAAAAATTCACGTAAGACCAACAGTGAGTGTTTCTGCCTGTATGTCTGTCTATCTATTGCTCCCCAGCACTGACTCTGCTGCAGGATGGTGCCTTTATCTACTGCCGCCATTCTTTAGATACTGGTAGCAGTACAATACTGATGTGATCTGAGTTCATGTGTCACAACAGTAAGAGTCTCCTCTTTATTTTTAAATGTCTAAACAGTTGGGGCAGCAACTAAAATTTTGGTGGAGTTTAATTTAAATGACAAGCTAATTATGAGATTTTTTTTTATAAAAAAAAAAAAAAAAGAAAGATTGATGGTTATTGGATCTTTATGTAATTAGGAAATATAATTGTGAATAGGGATAGACTTATGGTTTTATAGAATAATGAATGAAATAAAGTATAGTTAATGTGATTGTTTTTTGCAGCTATTATATGGTTTGGTTTGGTCTGATCTGTTTGAGAGCTAGTTTAGTGTGTGAAGTGGTTGGTTGGGCACACCTAAATGCTTTGGGTAGCACACCTGGCTGTGGTCAGACCAGACAGAGGCAATACGGATTGCCAAGGAATAAGGCTAAGGCTACTGGGCATGAAACTGCATGATGCTTTGGTACATGACACAGGCAAGTCATTAATGATCAGCAGTCGGCATTCTTGTATTTCATGCTGGGAGAAAGAATTTGGGAGTGGTGCTAATGAGAGAATAAAATAATAACATGAAGGTGGTGCTGTAATGTTTATGGGTACTGTTTCCCAGTACTTTTAAACTATAGTCAGAGCTGGGGACAAGGAGATGGTGGCATCATTCCAGATGTCATAAAATGTGGATCAGGCCATGAATATAATGAACTGGTTGATGGCCTGTAACACGGGCGTAGTTGTCAATCACATGCAACAAGAGAGAGAAAGGACTTGGCTTTTATCGGGAAGTGTAGGATATTACAGAAAAAGGCCTGTGTTTAGTGTGACCAATGTCTTAGGCAAATCATGCCTGGGGGCATTTAGGAATTTGTTAGGGACTTCACAGTTAAAGAGGAAAATATTTAAATGATAAAATAAAGATGTGAATGGTGTTACATAGTATAAGGTTAGTGCCTCATACTACTGATCCCAGCCAGTGTACTGTATGTTATAGCTTCTGGTATATACTAGTTCTTCTATTGCATTATAATGATCAAATTCTAATTGTTACTTTAAACTTCAGAGATCGGAACTTCTACAGTTTCTGTGTTATATGTGATTAAGACAGTCAGTGCCAGCCATTTCCACCGTATATATCTCGATTCAGCAATCAGGTCAGCCAACTCTGCAACTCACATTTGTATTCATACGGAGTGCCTTTCGTTTTATATATATATATATATATATATATATATGTTTGTTTATAACTTTATAATACATACATACATATAGGTATATATACATTAATACAAAGGGCGTAACTATAGGGGGTGCAATTGCTTTGGGGCCTGGCTGCTTAGGGGCTCCACCGTCCTAGCAATCACCCTCACCACACCCGGATGGTCCATGTGGCTCTTACCTTCTGTCACTTTATATATTTCTATATTAACTACTATATGAACTATATTAACTATTACTGTATTGGCATTGTCTGGTTCTTAAGCAGCGCTGTGGAGTCTGTCTCTGTAGCACTACAATAGAGGGTCATGGTGAATGGAAAGCCCATCCACTGTGGCTCTCTATAGTAGTGCTCCTGAGAGAGATTCCACAGATTCTGAATAAGATGATGACTTCATGATGTCAGTGTCACTGCAGAGGAGTCACCAGGTGCATTTCATCAGGACTCAGGAGGTTGCTGGCTGCATAACTTCAGGTATGTGAGGATATATATATATATAACGGAGACTCTTCAGAATTCTGCTATGTCCCTGATTTATGCATCTATACAGATATACTAGACCATGAGATGTACTGATTAATACTAGACTTAGAGTGGCTAACTATTTTACTATGTTATATTTTATATTCATATTGTATTTTATATCTTTACTATGCTGTCTATTCCTCTCCTGCATGTCTGTACTGTATTTTGTTGTCTTTTGTGAAGCGCTGCAGACAACTTGTGGCCCCTTATAAATAAATGATAATAAATGAAAAATAATAATAATACTAATGGACCGTAGTCACACTTAAGTAAGTGCAGAATCTCTGTACGTATTTTTATGAGTGGATGTACTACGTTTGCTCAGAATTCAAACATACGCACGGAAACCATGGCCGACTGATTCACAGACACGGGTGGCTGATTTAGGACTGATGCTCACATGTGTGGCTAGAGGGTGTGGGTCCCTGCTTCAAATGGACCTATTTCGATAGGGTCGTTCTCTCGGCTGGGATATCGGTAGCAATCGATCCCCAGAGCACTGAACACGGTGCTCCGATAGGTAAGTGAAAAAGACTAGCCTTTCCCTAATTCTAACCATAACCCTCCCCTTCCATTACCATAACTCTAAACCCCCTTACCCGCAGCTTGGCCGTAACCCTCCCTTACCCACAGCCTGACCCTAACCCTAACCTTCCCATCTCCCTAGCCTAACCCTAACCCTCCCTTCTCTATAGCCTAACCCTAACACCCCCCTCCCCGCAGCCTGACCTTAAATTTTCCCTTCTATGGCCCTAAGAACCTAACCCTAACCCCCCTTCCCCAACATTAAAAGTCCCCAGAGAGGTTACTCACCTCTCCGGAACTGTCAGCAGCGGCGGGTCTGCAGCGAAAATGAATGGCAGAGTATGCCATTCGAAATAGAGACAATCAAAAAGGCACTTTCGGCTGTCTCTATTTCTAAAAGCAGCCATTCGGACCGGGGATTTGCAACAGTGGCTAGAGAAGGGCAAGGCTCTTAATGCAAATGAGCTGCACACGAGCTACTAATGTACAGTATGGGTGTTCCTCTTATGTTACGACCGATTCACAAGTGTAAGCGCCTTGCGGAAGTCTTCATACACAAGTAAAAAGATAATATAGCCCTCTACCACTCTTAAGTTGATTTATATATGGTTTGGTGCTAGCCTATGCGTCTAGTTTATGTGTTATTGATGTTAGTAGACCTTTAACACTCTGGAAAACATATCTATTACATTAATGTGAATATTTTTCATTTTTTTTTACTTTTTATTTTTTGTTAAATAAATGTTTTTTAAAATTAAAAGAAATTAACAAAATATTGAAGTAACAGATAACAATATAACAGATTTTAAATAAACCATAATTGATAGAAAAAAAGGATATAACTATCAATTAGCATACATTACAACGGTAGCTCGATGCTCCATGCAGCCTAGTGGTTAAAATTAGAATGTGGCATTATTATATTAGTAAGAAACCAATCACAAAATTCATTTAATAGTCAGATAATAATGGGCCGAAGCTTCTTAGGTGCCTAGATGTGTGAAATGACCTTCTACATTTACGCAATCTACGTACCAGTTAGTTTAGTTTGAAAAAGAGTGTTTTAGTAGAAGTGGGAGGGATTTAGATTGGCCTGAGAGGTGGGGAGAGGCATTGTCCGTGCATAGTTATCTTCTTAAGAAGAAACTATGCACGGTAAGATAAGGTAGCCCTATGGCACTCTTAAGTGCCAAATGGTACCTAAAAATGGGGGGCGGGTTATGGTCTGCACCAATGATTTAGGTGTGGTTCTGTCAGCACCTAACTTACTCTTAGGTGTGAATACAGCCCAATGTAGAGATAAATATAAATAAGTTTTGAGTTGTTTATTAACATTTGCGTTTAGTACCTTGATGGCCTCCATGTAATTCCCAATAAGGAAACACGTCCGCACTTGAAACCACGCACCTAGAGAAACGTCCGTATGTGACAGGCCAGAGCCTCGGGGTGTGGTTAACTGCAATTTTTAGCATCTCTGAATCTTTTGCGTATTTGTGCGTATATTTAGGGAAATTCGCTAATTCTCTCTTGTGTGAATTAGGTCCAATAATAATAACTGCAAATACCATTAGTATTGTGGTGCTGCTGGTTACAGAGTGGGCATATGGACCATATTCACAGTTAAGAGCGAGTTAGGTGCAGAAACATCCGTACCTAACTCACTCTTCCAGCCCCTAACCTGCCCCCTTTTTTAGGTACCTTATGGCACTAACGAGTGCCACAGGGCTGCCTTATCTAACTGTGCGTAGTTTCCTTCTTAACTACGTACTCCGTACATAACTGGTACGTAGATTGCGTAAATGATGCATATATAGTAGGTCATTTACTAAATATACCCCCCTAAGTAGCAGGAGCTTCTTAAATGTGTGAACACGGGACTATGACCTCACGTATTTTGAGCACATGATGCTACTTAGGCTTGGAACACTGATAACAGTGGTCTCCATGGTGATTGCTACCCACTACACCCTCCATTGTCAGCCCGTTTTTATGAATGTAAATAAATAAATGGAATTTTGTAAATAATGGAAGCCGACTAATTGCCACATTTACAACCATACACTTCCATTTTCTTCCCGCTAATAGCTGCTATTAGGCAGAGGAAAATGTAGGTATATATGAGGAGATCGCTGGAATATATATAGAAAAATTCAATAAAAAATAAAATAAAATAGCACAAGTAACTCAAGTGTAATGTCATTACTAGCAGTCACTTTCTTCATTGCTGGGGTAGCTCTGACTGGCCGCAACACCAAATCTGCTGGCAGGTGGTGTGGGAGGTGGTGGAGTGCTACCCCTGCGACAAGCCTGAATGTTATGGAGGACGGTACATAGGTTGATGGTGAGGGTATGGACCATGAAACTCTGCTATGGGATAATCAGCAACTTAAGAAACTGGTCGACATACAGGGTAGAGGAACCTGGAGAACTTATAGAGTAAAGGTATTAGGCGACTTATACACTGAGAATATTTTTAAATCATTCACTCAACTACAGGAAGAACATCCAGATTCCACACGCATTGCACTTACAATTTCAAAATAGCAATCCCTGCATAAAATCCTCCTGTTAAATTATTGCTTAATGACTTGTCCCTTAAGGGAGCCATAGTGATGATATATTCCACCTTGCCTTTTTCCCAAAACTGAAGACCTGACAGCTTTAAGACATAGGTGGGAGAAAGACTTGTGGGCAACAGGGACGATGCAGATTGGTCTGAAGTTCTGGCCTCGACTAGATGTGCCACCTCCTCTATCTGCTTCCAACAAATCCACTTTTATAAATTGCATAGCGTATACCTTAATCCGCACCGACTAGTTTGGCTGGACAGACGTACAGATGATATACAGTATGTCCAAAGTGCGGAAATCTCTCCGTGCACTTTTTGGCTTTTACTTTGGAGTTGTTGCAAGGTTTATAAATTCTGAATCCTTTGTCAAATGTTTAAAAATACTATTTAAAACAGTTAACCAACAAAAGATCTCCAAGGGGCTAGTAAATGCATTTGGTAATGTTAAAATTAATATATTCGGAATGAAAAAGTTTAATGATTTTTAAAGGGGTAATTCATTTTTTGAGGAGGTTAATTTATGATGGTAGTGATATTGTTTGAAGGTCATATAAATGATTGTTGTATTGTTAAGATGCTCGTAAACCTGTGCTTCTTTTCCTATTGGGGTTACAAAAATTATTATTGTAGTCACTGGGATGCAGTTTGTATTCGATAGCTGTCTCTAGAATGCAATGTGTTTTCTATGGTGGCCATTAAAGTGATATATTATGCAGCAGTCATTATGATTGCATTGTATGGGGTCACTAGGGTGCACTGTGTATTGTATGAAGGTGACTAGGAGGCAGTGTGTATTGTATTGCAGTGACTAGGATGCTGCCTGTATTGTATGGCAGACACTAAGATGTCTTTATTGTTTGGTGGCCAGTAGAAATTTTTTTTTTAATGGAGTCTATTTATTAATGAATCATGGTCTATCTATTACTTTAAGGCATGGGTAATAGAATGTAAAACAAAAGGGTGCAAGTTTATGGTTTGCAGGAGGGACACCGACCATCCTTGAACCAGCTTTGTATATGACAATTGTAAATCACTTGCACAATAGGGATTCATTAAGGGTGAAGCGGAGCAGTGATTTTCAGTGCCCAATCCTTGATCATTTTCAGCCCCAGGCCCACAAGAACCTTAATCTGGCTGTGTGTGTAAGTTGTGTGCACACAACCATAATGTAATGCATGTAGGAACCCCTTGCATTGCAAAATAATGTACATCTAGCTTGAGCTTGCATATGAATAGAATGGTGATGAAAGCAATTATTTTTAAGTATACACAGTGTCCTCTCACAATTAAATAAGCCCCTTCCTTAAAAATGATTGGCCCAGAAATTGCTTTACTGACAATTACGTAAACAAATGTATACATAGGTTTGAAGTTAAAAGATTACTTTCCAAAAAATGTTGTTATCTCTATAGCAAATATGGACCACATTCAGACTTAAGATTGCTTTAAGAACGCACAAAATAGCAAAAGCCTGCACTTATGTGACAGGTGCACTACCATGACACTCCCCTCTATCGGACAGAATTTAGCTGACTTCTGTGTCCATAGCCCTACTTTAACTTCTCCGTCCGTATTGTTGTGGGGACGTAGTGAGCGTTCGCGCGGGAGTGCCTAACCCAGCCTATACTGTACCATTTAAATGCCCCCACACCTACATTACATATTCTCCCACGTGTGAAGTATTGTCAGATCCTGTCCTACGGAGTTGTGCATGTGCAGAATTCAACTCCGTACATAGTGAGATCCGATTCGTAACAACTGCTGCGTGTATGCGAAGATCACTAAAAAACACCAACATATGCAGACGGCAGGTCTTATGATTGCAAACGTTACTAAGTCTGAGTACTGTCCTATATTACTATGTGTTGCTAGTAACAACTGTGGTATGTTACAGCTAGACTACTATAAGTAGAATTGTAACACTTATAATAGTGGCAAAACTTTTTGGAAGAATTTTGATCAGGAAAGTGAGATCCCGAAAATGTAATGGAAGTAAAAG
Organism: Limnodynastes dumerilii; assembly: GCA_011038615.1. Classification (NCBI taxonomy): domain Eukaryota; kingdom Metazoa; phylum Chordata; class Amphibia; order Anura; family Limnodynastidae; genus Limnodynastes; species Limnodynastes dumerilii. Next base: position 174,106 of record WWET01001914.1, on the reverse strand, counting down.
CCTAATTTTGTTTTTATTTATGGTTTGGATGAATGAGACGGCTTTTCCCTTTGTTTATAGAAAGACTCCAATATAAATATAATAAAAGTGATTCTTTGAGATAAGTCTGAGACTAATTTTTCATTTTCTCTTTGTAAAATGAATCAAAGTAAACTGTTCCACTGATTCATGATATAGTCACTCACCTCAGGGCCGTAACTAAAAATGTTAGCGCCAGCGGTAGAAAGGAAAAACTGTGCCCCCTGGCCCTGAATTCCATGCCAATGTAACCATTAATATTAACTTACTGGTGCCCCCTTACGATTTGCGCTCTTGGTAGCTGCCCCTATCGCACACCCCTAGTTACGGCCCTGACTCACCTTACATACACACGTCTAAACTTACAAATCAACAACCACTTCCTAACATTGCTTACCCTCTTTTTAAAAAACACATATCCCCATTTGACTGTCTTACAGTCACACATTCATATCTCGTGTTTAGATTGCATTTTTACTTTCTGTGTGCATTTGTGAAGGAAGAATGCAAGCATTAAGTGAATGGTAAGCTAAAGTATTGTTTTAATTTAAGAGATATATACAAACTCCAATAAATTAACCTCCTAGTCACATCTGCTCTGGCCTTCTGAAATAAAGCAATCATTGAATCAAGAGGTACCAGAACATGGAGGTCTATGAGTTAGATAGCTAGAGTGCCTGGGCACCTCTTCCACAAGTACATCCAAATGTTAAAGTTCCAGATAATATTGAGAGTTAATGCAGAAATGTTCTTCTTTTACAGGAAGTATATTTATTTTATGACTATATATTGCAGTTCCATTAGGTCTTCAGAGGAAACAATTCCAAAATATCATTCACTGTAGTTATATCCAATAATCCGTGTATTTGTCCATGTGGTTGGTAGTCTACAATGTTTTGAGCTCTAGATCTTGCTAGTATATTGGAATGAGTTTGAATTACAACGTAAATACCTTGGGACTCCCAGGACAGATGTTTGACTTACACAGAAATACATAATGTACATTGTCAGTGCTTAGAAGGAATAAATTAATTGTTATAATTAAAATGGGGGATGTTTGGAAACTGAAGGTCTCTTCACTTGCACACATTGACCCATTGTGTGACACGACACTCCTCACATATAACATAACAACACCAATGAAAGCGACAGTTGCAACGTTCCCTCCGTGTCTGCATTAGAATGTTATGGCCCCGTCCGCAGCATAGGCTGGCACAGCTATCCATTTGATGGCTTGTCTTATTGCAAACTCGCCCTTGAGTCCCAGGAGAGTCTACCAGAGGGTCTTTCTCACAGAAGTCAGGAGACTTCTCAAAATAGACAAGCTCTCGAGCCAATCGCTTCTTGTTGAGACGCGGATGGAAGGCACCACTGTTCTTATTGCGGGAGTTCACAAAGACCGCACGTTGTAGCTTTTCCCGTAGTAGTGTGCTAACAGCCCGAAAGTCGGGAGTCACATGCCAACAGGTCTTAAACTGGCAACTTCCAGATGTTCCATGGCACTTGCATCTGCGCTTCATGTTTTCGGTCACTGCCTAGAAAAAAAGATTAAAACGTAGTTATTGACAAGACCTTACTCAGTGAATAACACAATTTCATAATATAAAGCAGGAAACATGTATGAAAATTATACTAGTCAATGCCTTAGCCATTTAAAGGGGGTGTCTCTTAATGCAAAACAATTGTGGATTTAGTTGAAGGAAGTTTGGGATGGGACAATTGGGTAGTCAAAAGCTATGATATGTAGATTTTCTCTAGAAAATTATTTAAATAAAATTTTGGCAAATGTAAAATTTAGAAAAGGGAAAAAACTCTGTCTTCTAATACAAAATTATTGTGCAATAAACTGTGTCTACAATATAACTAAACACAATTTTCAAACAACAACAAACACTTTTTCCCAAGTGCAGAAACATGACATGAAAGTGTAGTCAATTTTGTTGGTGAATGAACTCTTCACCTTTTCTTTGAGATCTTAGCCTCAAAGACATTGGATCTGATCCAGATCTCAGTGCGTTTTCTCTACGCACAGCGATCTGGAGTCCGCATGTATACAGAACTCTACCTTATCGTGTCCTGCCCATCGCTGTCCCCAGAGCCTAATTAGCATGTCTATCCCACCTGTCTGGCGGGGATTAGGCATGCGGAAGACAAATGCCGCCCCATACCTCCGATATTCTAGCGTACAGAACTCCCATATCTTAGAAGATCCGTACCGTAACATCTGGCGCACTCATGTCCTGATGTTACTTTCAGTGGACTTAAGCAAGAGGCCTTTCTGAAATGAGGATCAGGCTCATTAAGCATTAAAATTCAGATGATATGTAGTTAATGTCTGGTGAAGTAATTAACAAAAAATCGTTTTAAAGGCCATGCAGATAATGGATATTTCAAATACAAAGACAGTCACTGCTAAGAATTCACTTGGATTTCAGTTGTTAATACTACACTATAATAGAGGTCTATGGGTGAGCTCACTGACAGAGGTAGAAATTTCAGAAGTGTAGTTACAGCTGTTGAATGTCACTAACTGCCAATTTTTGGGTATTGTTAATTACCCTGATGCTAATCTTTAGCAATAGTAGGACAGCAGATTGCGTTTACAGCTGGGATTTCCAGATCCGCCATTGAAGATAAATACAAACTGCAGTTTTCTATGCATGCTAGTAAATTTAGTTTTATCATCCCAGTTTCACATCTTACACCGGGATGAATGCTACATTTATTGTACTTTTAGAATAAATACATATTGTTCTCATGCACATTGCTTTGTGCCATGACCTCAAATTAAATACATCCATTCAGTATTGGACTCTAGAGAAATACTGTATGGCCCTCCTGGTAATGTGGAATGAAAAATAAAAACATGTTTGTCCACATTTTAAAATCCTATGAGAAATATTTATAAACAAATGCAACAAAATGATACATATATACTGACATATATCATGTTTCATTTACAGCCAACCTTATGGCAACATCTGAAGTAGATTATAGGAGGAAAAATGACTGCACATTAGTCTATGTGCTCAAGGTCTCCTTGGCAGCTGTACACCCAGTAGCAGACTCTTCCACTGTACTTTTTAGGCCAGTACTTCACTGACTTGAACTGGAAAAAACCCTCCCCTATACTCACCTATCAGTCCTTCAGCATCTGATCTTTATAGCAGCACTGTTATAGTGACAGTCGTCTTCTTCTTCTATGAACTCACACTGACTTAATGATAATGGGGCAGATCCAGAACAACGCTTCTGTGCGAATTTACGCCTGGCGGACACATAAAATTGCGATTTTGTATGTACAGCGCATGCGTACGACAGATAATACGATACGTAACGGAACTCTGAGCGTATGGGTCATTCACGTATTTGCTGCGTAAATTAGTACGTGTGGGCGTGCCAATTTTACGCGTGCCAAAAGTACGTCTAAAATGCGCAATGTAAGTCCATGTTGACCATCTGTACGTGTGCGGACTGTGGTTACGCAGCCAAAAGTTAAGGTAGGGTTTGGAAAGCAGAACTCGGTCAAAGTACGTACATTCAAGGGGTGTGTCAAGGGGAGTGTATAGAAGGTACTCACTCGTAAATACGCTACGCTAGTAAACGGATTGAAAGCGGAGTTCTGGATCTACCCCAATGTGAAAAATAAAGGGTAGTGAAGGACATCTTTTTGCATGGGCTAAAAAATAGATCCTCTATTTATCACCCCCTTGGTGGAAAGGATGGGTTTAAGAGTAACTTTATTAGCTGTGAAATGGTGGAGGGTATGCCCAACAAACCTCCCATAAGGCCAGTGAAGCTGCAGATATTATTCACACTTGCCAGCACAATCATACTTACCCCACCCCAATATGCACTGTGATCTAAGACCTGTTGCCTCACATACTGTCCTGACTACATAAAGGGATGGGGTCAGGTATGCATCATGAATGGTTTTCTGTTGTAAGATTGTATCTCTACAACATACTATAGGTAGTATTTTTCTATTTGAAACAACAGATGTTACACATTATGCAGTATGTACATGTATACAGTATGTACAGTTTAAACTGCATCAGGAATTAGTTCCATGGGGTAAAATACAATTATTAGTGTTATGCCTTTTATTAGGTGATTAATGTGATTTCTTAAAATAAAACTAGAAAAATCTTTTTTCACCAAATATAATACAATCCGCACAAGACATCTACAGCTAACTATTCCTTGTTCCCTATTACCAGTTAAGAATAAGGGGGTAGATCCAGAACCCTGCTTGCAATACGTTTCCTCGCATGCGTTCCTTCTATACACTCCCCTTGGCACACCCCATCCGCTTTCCAAACCCTACCTTAACTTTTGCCCACGTAACCGATGTCATCCGCTCATGTACGTATGTGCAACACATATTTACGCAGCTAAGCACACCCATACTGTACACTTTAAATACAAACCCCACCTACATAACGTATTTCAGATGTATTTTAGACTCACGTAAAATTGTCACGCACACACCTAAGGATTTACGTGACACATACGTGAATGGCCCATACATTCACATTTACGCTACGTTACGGAGCGTATTTTCTATGGTGCACATGCGCAGTACTTACCAAAACGCGATTTTAAGTCTCCGCCACGCGTAAATTCACTCACAAGCGTTGTTCTGGATCTGGCCCAAGATCCCCACACTGGGCCAGATTCACAACCACGGACGTCTTTAAGACCGCGTATACGCAATCTACGTAACAAAACGATACGTAGATTACATAAAATAGCTACTACGCATGCATAGTAAATATTCTCTATAATTTAAGGACGTATGTGTAATACGTCCGGCCCACTGTAATTCTACATGTAGAGAACATTGTTTAAGTTAAATACTAATTACAGGTTGAATAACTCCTAATACTCTAGGTCCATAGCTACATTAAAGCCAACTGTCTTTTCCTAACTAGAATTTCAAAGGGACCTTCGTACCTTCTTTGGCTAGCCGTATACAGTATATCCAGTAAGGACCTGATACAGTAGTCTAATTTTTAATCCTTACAGTCTTTTTCCTTTGGTCCATTCAAATGATTACAGAGATTAGCCAGCAGAGGTCAGTAGTCAATGTATTTACCAGATCCCTGCAGGATTCAGCAAATAATTGGTGCCCCATAACACAAAATAAATAAAAACTATTGTAATATACATTTTTTAATTAATATACTGATTCTCTATTTTACAAATATATGGTTTTGTGTAAGCAGTTTCCCTTATTAAATAATTGTGTCCTGTGTATATTGATGATCATTCAGTACCTGCCTTCCCACACGATTATTATGTATCCTCATTCTTGCTTGAATATCCCTTGGTGACTCTCTGGAGTCGAGAAAATCTCTGGAAAATTTCTCTCCAAATTCGAGCTCATGCTTGCATCCGCCCCACTCCCATGTGTCCTGGGCACTGGGCTCAGGGGTCTCCCGTAGCAGTGGGGTCAAGTCTCTGGGGAGACCCCTCACCTTAGATAGAGCTTGGAGCTGCAGCTGGTTCAGCTTCAGTCGTATCTTTTCCTCGTTTCCTCTGCGTTTCCATTCACACCCGCAGCCCTGTAGCTTGCCCAGGCTACAAGCTGTGGCTACTGAGTGCATGACGCCTGCTGCCAGTAATGAGAAGGCAAAGGCACTCTCCCGAAAACCTGGAAGAAAGAACAGCAAAATATAATATCTACAAACCATTGTGACAAAGGATCCCTTTAGTGGAATCTGTGTCATTGATTATTTATAATAATGGCAATTATACATTCATTTACTACGGCAAAAGTCTTTCAGCAGAGAAAACACAGCAGTGTTTAACAATCATAGGAGATGTGTTGCAACTATGGTTGGTGTAAAAGCTAATGCTGTTAGACAAACATGATATATATATCACACATTTATATGTGCTACTTGTATCTTAAGCTTAGGTGGAACTAGCGAGTTGTGGGCCCAGGTGCAGTAAATATGCTTTGGCCCTGATCATATCTAAGGTAATCCAGTGGGGAGCTTCGGTGGTGTGGTGATGGCGCCTGTGGGCCCTTGTATCAACATGGGCCCCTGTGCTGTTGCACCAATGTTAGTTCCACCGCTGATTTTAATATAATACAAAATGATAACTTCTAATATCATCATCTAAAATCTGTAAACTCAGATGTCATTATGTCTCTGTTCATTTCTTTGTTTATTAATAATGCCCCCTTGTTATTACTATAAACAGCTCAGAATACTATAGAAAATAGTAGGCATTGAAATTGTATGTGGTCACCAAAGTAATCTGTGACTTACTATTCATATAATTTACAGTCTGAATTTACATTATACCATTAACAGTCAAATAGATATTTGAATTTTTATATCAACTGTGTTATCTCTAAAACACTTACATATAAGGGTTAAATTAGATTATCCTGTACAATCCTTTGCACCAGGTAGCAGCACAAAGAGTTAAGTATGTATATTATTTTTTCCTGTTACACTAAAAGCAGCATAGTTACCCAAATTCCTACTTAGTCTTACTTACTTGTACTTGGGAATTTCCCAGCTAAACAGCTGTAAATTGTAAGTTTATATTCTATTTTATACACTCTATTTTAGTACACCTAACTGGATGATTATTGGCTATGATTCAATATGCTTTAAGGCAGCTTAGTGATGATGGAAGGCATTATGCCAAAGGTACCAGTATGAAGGTTTTTTTTGATGTTTGTATTATGTCCTTATTTTCTGTTACTAAGAATTACCATATGCTGCCAAAATATAGTAATAATTATACAAGATTTGGCTAAATTGTAGCACCCAATCAAAATTAAGAATGTTTATCTTTGCGTAATTACACCCGGTTACGCCGGCTGAAGGCTACCCTAACTTCAGCCGGCGTAACCGAGTGTAGTTACGACGGGATCAAGATCGTATCTCCCTAACCCTGCCCCTAAAACCTAATTTTAATGCCCCCCCGCCTACCTTCCGTAACTGCAGCGTAGTTACGGTGCTCCCCGCCCCTTCCTCCGTAACTACGATGCAGTTACGGAAGCATGATCCTGCACTCCGATTTTCAACACATACGCAGACTGGCAAATATGCCATACGCCGAAAGCCTTATATATTCTGTGTTGTCAGATGCTTTTTCACAAAGGACATGATGATTATGATGGCTTCCAACACAAGCAAACGTGTGTCTTATGGTATAAAATATGCTGACAAGAATGTCTAAATCTGTTTTTTTTCTACTACATTAAATACCCCACAACCAGTGTGGGGCTGACATTATTGCCAACATTTTAAAATGCAAATTTTGAGCAAAAATTAGCCATAAATAATCTTATGACCATGTCCATTTTCTGTGTGCCTAGGATAGTCCTTTCCCTCAATATAGTCACTATATGGGAGCTGGTGTTTTGTTGGGAGGCTGCCATTTAATGTCAGAGGTCCAGGTCCAGAATTAGTAACGTTAGGCGACTTGCACAAGCTGCTTGCCTAAGTAGGCTTAAACGTTACAACTGTACATGCTCCGGCAGATGTTACATAGCGAATCTCTGTGCATATGGAATGCAATCCCGTCCGTACGGCCAAAGTCTGCTATGTTGGGTGGGGGGCACCATTTTCATTTTACAGTATAAGCTGGGATTGCAACTTCCGGGTGCGTATGTCTGGATCCCACCCAGAGTGATTCTAGTTAGATGAGGGAGCATGACAAGTATCAAAAAGTGGTGATAAAAGTTACTTATAGTCATTTAGATATATTTGAGGATGTACGTGTGATTGTATGCTGGGATAACATGGTAGGAGTATGTGTTGTAGTAAGATGCTGTCTGAATGTTTTTCATTGATTACACCTCCCCTGAGCTATGTTTATAAGTGTATGATATTTTCATAGCCTTTTCATAGCATTAGGTCTCTATGTTTTGGCCACAATATAGCAGTTTAAAGCCCATGTGCTTTGCAATACAATTAACCACAGTGAAAATTTGGTTGGCTTAATTGTATTAACACGTTTGAGAAATGTTTCCATATTTGTTTATTTTATTGTAGGGATTGCAAAGAATTCCATTACAAAACAACTTAAGACAGAATAAGACACTTATATCAGGGTTCTATGGAAACCACGAACGCTACAAATCTCAGTTTCTCAGGAATTATAGTTTATTGCTGGGATGTTGTCCTTACACAGAAATGTAGATTCACAAATAGGGCTGGATTCAGACTTAAGTAAGTGCTTGAAATGAGTTACTCCTGGGCTAAACCATGTTGATTGCAGGGGGAGTCAAGTTAATTTTATTCTTTGTATGCAGGGATATATCTTTGAATTGCTTACTGCACACAGATACTGACCAGCTTTACTATCACACTGTTACTTAGGGCCAGATTTACTAAGCTGCGGGTTTGGAAAAGTGAAGATGTTGCTCATAGCAACTACTGTATTTCCCCATTTATAAGACGCATATTTTTTAGAAAAATTTGGGGTCTAAAAACCAGGTGCTTCTTATACAGGGGATGCCCGCGTACACTAGCCTGCCAGGGAGCTGGGGAAATCCCTGATGGGTCCCCAGTGCCTGCAGGCTCCACCACTGAACCCCTGCCCACCCAGCCTTTGTTCCCCCTCCATGTCCAGCCTTCACATCCATCCATTCCAATCACATCCCAGCACACTTACCTTTGCTCTCCCACCAGCTCTCTCCCTCGTGTC
>WWET01001914.1:127576-152112 GCA_011038615.1 Limnodynastes dumerilii | reverse complement strand
TATTTTTTAAATATATTCAACATTATAGTTTTATACCATTGGTCATTTTAAATTAAACTATTTAGCTTTAATAAATAATTCTAAACACAACAAAGAGATTTTTGCATTTTGTAAAAAAAAAAACCATAAACAAACATATTCTTTGATAAACTTAAAACATGAAGAAGTTCAAAGATAATCTTAATAATCCCATAATGAATGCATGTTTTAACCTTCTACATTTGTGGCAGGACACTTCAGATCCTGGAGCTGTATAGATCTGCTAGCCATGTACATTTCTAAACATGACATAGCAAGTGGCTGAATTCTAGTGTAGCTAAAACATGTGTGATGTCTTACTCAGTTTACACTATGCTAACTGCATAACTAATATTATTAGGCAGTATTTTAAATCAAATTATTACCTATATATCTAGTATATAATCTGTTAAAATCCCCTCACTGTCCAACAAACCAATGTCAACTGTGTCCCTACATTTTTTTCTAGAATTTTGCTTTATCACTCAAACTATTGTATATTAATATATTAATATTACACAAATTTAATTCTAACCACATTCAAATGAACCACTAATGCACTACAGTAATTTACCATATTATATTGGAAGGAAAATATCTGTACTCTGAAGATAATTTCACAACAGTATTTTATAGTTTGAGAAAATTTAGAAGTTGCTGTCGCTATTTTGGTCTGTTCAGTTAAATGAAAACTGTACATTCATATGTTATACAGGAGAATAAAATACATAACAGGAAAAACTGTGGGTCTGATGGTGAATTAGTAAGAAAGAAAAAACGGATCTTTCGTAAGCAAGAAATGCAATTTTTCTTTGGTATACAACACAGATATACTGAACAACTATATATAATAGTTGCCGACTCTCCCAGAATGTCTGTGAGACTCCCGAAATTCAGGTAGTTCTTCCGGTATACTGGGAGAGCCGGCAAATCTCCCGCAAGGGACTTGAGGCTCGTGGTTTCCATGAAAACACGACCTCAAGTCCTGCCCCCCTGCCTAGCAACACTAGTTGCCAGGCACAAGCCCCAAATAGCAAATTGCATCAACAAGCCCCACCCCCATCCCTATGAAACCCCGAAAGGGGTAATTGATAGTCAAGGGCAGGGCTTAATGACGCAATTTGCATAAATCACACCGTTAAGCCCCGCCCCCTGTGTGCATCTACGGCTCCCCTCCGGGTACTTCCAGGGGGAAGCTTTTAAAGGTCAGCAACCCTGCTTTATTTTTACACTGAAATTTAGAGCAGAACACACTGCTTTTAATCCCTTCATTTTTCTGGACATTTGCTAGTGAGCAGTACATTATATTTATGCTAAGCTGCAGATGTGTACCTTCAAATAAACTGAGCAGAGCATGCTGTTTGTGGCCAGTACTCTGAATGTCTTATGAACTTCCATGAGAGAGATTTTTGCTGGAGAAAATTATTAACTTCTGAACAATATGAAACTTTAGTAATGTTATGTTAATTATTAATGAAGATAGATGATTGCTCTGCTATATAGTCTATCTATGTGGTTAATACATTATAGCGTTTCTAGAATGTGTCTAGAAGATTATGAGCTGTGGGCCAGATTCAGAGATTGAGGGTTAGAGTGGAAAAACTGGGCAAAACCATGTTGATTGCAGGGGGAGTCAAGGTAATTGTATTCTCTGCATGCAAGGATATATCTTTGAATTTCTTACTGCACACAGATACTGACCAGCTTTACTATCACACTGTTATTTAGACTAGGGCTAGGAAACATCACCTCTCAACTCTAATTCTGTTTGCAACAGATTAAATTTTCCTCCCCTGTCATTCAACATGGCTTTGCCCAGGAGTAACTTTCTTCTCTTATTTAATCTCTGAATTTGGTCCTGAATGTTCTCAGGTGCCGTATAAACATATTAATTCCCAGTCCCAGGTATTCTATAACATTTCTGGGGAGGTTCAGAAGTCTGGATAGAGTGTCATGTATAGGACATGTCTACTCTGTAAGATTAGCATCACTCCCACTACCACTAGCACTCACACCAGCCACAGGAAACCTCTGGGAACTACCGAAGGTAATTAAGGCTCGTTCACATGCGCAGTTGGAAAAAGTGGGAGTATTCTGAGCCTAGCGATTGTAAAACGCCCCCTTTTTGGAAGTCTAAATGAGGTCCAACATTTCTTACTCATAAATTATGAAAAGTACCCTACATTTTATATTGTAAACAAGAACCAATAAGAAAAATAATTATTAGGATGTCCAGTCAATGTGGTGATTAAAATGTTTGCGTACATTTACAACAAGAGGACTCATCAAACTTATTATTGCAAAAGTGGACTGCACATGAAGTAACTCAATGCATCAAAGACAAATATTGTCACTCTAGTCAATTTCACTATTCAACAAAGAAGAAACATCTCTGAGGTAATTAAAGGAAGGAAAGGAAGGAAAACAAGCACACAAATGAAGTACATCATTTTCTCTCTAAGGTTTAGTTCAAGGGAAAAAGGGAAGGTGGAGAAAAATGAAGAGCGTTGGACAATTTTATCAGATGTAGAGGTTAGGAAATAAATATTCCATTCAGGAAAGTGACTGTGGCTTGAACTGGTTATCATTTTCAGCAACTGAAATTTAATAGTTTTCATTTTTTTAATTCAAGTTATATTGTTTATAAGATCAAGGCCAAGTACAGCATTTTTTTTTCCAGGTGTTAGATCTCATAACGATAAATTTATTACCTTAAACTGAAAGTATTACATAATAAAGTAACACAAGTAGCCAGTGCGCAAGTAGTGGGTGAAATAAGAGATGTAACATTAAGGAAGACCTCCAAAGCAGCATGTTCCAGTACAGGCTTAGCCAATACATGGCAAAGATTGATGGAACTTGTAGTTTCACCTGGAGTGCCAAAGGCTGCCCATGCTTGCTCCAAAATCATGATACATTGTGAACATGGACTAAATGAAAACCATTTCAGTCTACCCCAAGACTTCCAATGAGGAAACATTGTTTATGCTAAAGTAGCAAGTGCTCAGAAGAGCCTGCATGTCTTCAAGTGAAGTTACAGAGGTGCTGCTCCACCCTATAGTAAGCTCAAATCTCATTCCAGATCAAAGTAATCACTGAATAAGTGATGACAGATCTAAGTACTTGCGCATCAAGCAATGTCTAAAAGCACAAAGCATGAAAATGAGTAAAAATGGAAAGACATGGTCGTATGCTAACAAAAAATAATAGAAACGAAGGGAGATTTATAGCTTCTCATATAAATCAGTAAGACCACGGTATATCACTCCACTTGGAGCCATGTTTTGAAAGATATTAGAAAATCAGTGTTGAATAAAGAAGAGGCTTTACTGACTGGCAGGTTCTGGCTGAACACAATAAGATTTTGAGTGGGTGGATGGTCAACGTGAGGAAGTGATTGCAGATTAACCTCTAGGAAGCTCAAATGGCAATGATATATATGATCTCCTAATGAATACAGGAATATGTGTAACAGACATTTCTGCGTTTTATTTTATAGATAGACGGTATTGTTACTGGTTTATGGCAGTGTTGCTGAGGCATTTTCTTTCCTGTGTTTCTGTGGCTAGCAGATTAACCCCTGCCTTTCATGCACCTGTTTGCATTTACCTATAAATGAATTGAGCAACTTCCATTTTGTGTCTGAATACAGAAATGGAATGACTCTTTTATAAAAGTATGGTAAAAGTTGCAAACTAGAGTAGAGTATACTTAATATGTATCAAGACTAAGGAAAATATCTACAAAATCAAGTTGGGAGTTTGTTCCATTGATAAATGCTAACCTATATGGTACAATAAACTGCCATGATATAAATGTGGATCATTCAAACTGGACAATTTGAACATCAGGTGAAAGCATTTTTTGGGCCATTTTGTCAGCATTTCAAATGTTTGTCCCTACCATACACTGCATATTAATAGGGTCAATCAACTAATAGATTTTCATTTAGTATGTACTGTACACAGCCTAATATTTGCATATATGTCTATTTGTTCCCATTTTGTATAAAGGCTTTTTAACTTTTTTTATATGATATTTCATAATGAAAACTGATTGAATGTTTTTATTGAAGAGAATTAGGCTGAATTTGGCAGCGTGAGGCTCCTGGGGATGGACTTGTTTACTGTTGCATAGCAACAGTAAAAAAAATCCCTCCAATCGGGTGTGTCAGGTGAGACCGGGTTGAAAAACCCCGGTCAGCACCTTTCACACCACCACCTGCCGGGGTCCGACACAGGAAAAACCCTTCTTTCTGTCCGTGTTTAAGTCGCGGGTCATCAGACCTGGGACCAGGACCCTGATAGCTTTCAGATCAGGTTTTTGGCCAAAAACCTGGGTTTTTAATGGTGATCTGAAGGTGTATAAATAAGTAAGTTAGTTGAGGCAATCTTTGTGTATTGTTTACATTTGATAAGTAATACAATAGAATGAATAAAGAGAAGCAGTGAGGCATAATTTGTTTTGTGCTCTTCTTTTAATTTGCCAAAGCTCCTGTGGTTTAAGTGAGATTTCGCACCCTCTATTTAAGGGTGTAAAAGCTTTAAATCTAAAAATGTTATCCTGAGGCAATGACATGCTAGTAAGAATAAATCATGTATTAGTCCCAATTACAACATAAGCTCAGAAAGCTCATTGATGTCAATAGGAGCCATCACTACAGTATCTTTAATTCCATTTATTTTCCAATACACATGAATAGAAGCAGAGGTATTACACAACTAGCTAGTGCCTCTGAAACATGAGAAACCAGAAAACTTTGCGGCCCACATGTTTTGCTGCAATAAACCTTTACCTGTGTAGCCTATACTCTACAGCAAGCCTCTCTACCACTATTACTCTCTTACCTGATAGCTTCCTGTTTGTAGCTATATATATGTTCTATATTTATGTTGATGTCCATTTATGTTCTAAATTAGTTCTGTTTAAAACACTCTTAAAAGTATTTGTGTCTTGTATTCTGACATAGGGCCAAATTTACTAAGCTGCGGGTTTGGAGAAGTGGAGATTCTAGTTCTCACTTACTATTACATACTAGAGAATGTCAGCTAGAATCTGATTGGTTACTATGGACAACATCTTCACTTTTCCAAATTCTCAGCTTCGTAAATCTGGCCCATAGTCCGCTAGAATCTTTGCATTAGTTTCTTACATTCCTCCCCCTTTTTTTGTCCCACACATTGATTCTCAAATAGGCTTGGAAGAGGACTTACCCTAGTCTCTAGCATAATCCCCTGGACATGTAACATCGGTGCATGCGTGTGCCAGACGATACATGTCATAAATTCTTACAAAGTTCTGTACTGAAAAACTTCCGTAGAAGGGGCTGTCCCTTCACAGCCGCATGCGGAAACCCTGCCACACAGGCGGGGCTAGGCATGCTAACGAAGGGCCGGGAACGGGAAGATGCAGTAAAGTTAACTCGGTAAGAAGGAGGAGAGTGACTCCATAAATTTCAGAGTTCCGCGTGTAACTAGGTCACATGGAGCTCTGAATCTTGTCCACTATGATTATTCCTGACATGCCAAACTATCTCCCTGGAGAGATGATCTTTGCATTTTATTGCCTTTTCTAGTATTTAAGAAGTCACCCATATTTTACTTCTATTTTACTACCCTGAAGTTGGTCAGTCTTTAGAACAGATCCTGTTATCCACCTTCCACACCTGCAGTTATTATGATACTATAAACAAACGTATACATTTCACAAATCCGCACTGGAACTGTTCATTAGTTAGAGTGACATTACTTACAGGAGCGTCTTATATTTTGCTACACACACATTAGTTTGTTAGTAAAAACCTTATTTTGATAATCATGGACTGTATTGACACATACGTTTTTGCGTGGATTGCGTGCGTATTTCTAGGAGCAGATTAACTGCACATGCGCAGTAACATTTCCATGCAAATGACATAGTATTTACGCATGTAAGTACTTTTGGCATGAACTTGTGAATCGCACCTAGGGATATACATACGGAGGGGCGTGGTTTTTATCCGTACGGTAGAATTTACGTGAAAGTGGGCGGGGGGAGCATTTAAATGGGCATTTGAGGGCGCGGTTAGATAAATACACATGTACGTAAGTACACACACGTTAAGGGTGCCCTATGGAGGAGTAAGTCACCGAAAACATGTCCAGGCAAGGGTAGTGTCATGGGTGTTGCCTTGCCTCATGCGTGCGTAAAAACACGCACATAGTAAATACGGATCTGTGAATCCGGTCCCATCACACAATCAACCATGCATGATTCGTGAAATACCTTTATACCATTTATATATTGTTTCTGTAGGTAAACTGGTGCTGAATTTCACAGCCACTTTATTGCTCCCTGCTACCTGATACAAAGGATGGCTAAGGAATAGAGATCCTTTATTGCTTCACATATTCCATGCAGCCAAGAGACAAGATCTCACATGTCTTTAGTACTGGTACATCCACCTTCCAAGTTATAGTACTGAGCTATTCGATTACAGCAAATAAGTTTCAATTAAATTTAAAAAAATATATATATATATGATATATTTGGACACAACTTTTATTAATATTTCCACCACTACCACAATATTTATCACATCTCTACATAACTTAAATTAAGGAGAGTTTATACAGGCATTACCTGAATTTTCTGTGTGAGATTCTGGTTCAATACATTGCTTAATACTTCTGGTTCTGTTTTAATGGATAAAAGTTATGGCTTAGATGCTTTTTCTGCAGAACTTTTACGAACTTTCATACAAAACCTGAATCGGTTTCCACACTAACAGTAAGTAAGCTGTAAAAGTCCTTTATTAGCAGTGAAAATGTTTATACATAGTATGCAGTTTATTAAGACATTTGTAGACTATGTAGATGATACACATATTTACCTATCCACCCCTGATCTATCACCAACCATGCTGGCTCTTGTAACTGAATGTCTGTCGGCCATTTCATGCTGGATGTCCTTCCGTCATCTTAAACTTAATCTTTCTAAAGCAGAATTATTCATATTTTCTCCTGCCAACCCCCCATGTCTCTCTATTTCTGTTGACAACACTGAAATATTCCCTACTTGCCAAGCTCGATGCCCAGGTGTTACACTTGATTTTGATCTGTCCTTTATGCCCCATATTCAATCTGTTTCTAAATCCTGTTATATACATCTAAAAACCATTTCCAGAATTTGAAAAATATCTCTTACAAGAAACTGCTAAAACTCTCATTCATGCACTAATTATCTCCCGCATTGATTACTGCAATGCCCTTCTTATTGGACTCCTACAATATAAAGTTACCCCTCTACAGTCTGGTAGTCAGTCCCCGGTTAGAAAATGCCAATTTCGAAAATCTGTATTTCGACCACTAAATTGCGAATTTTCGCTATTTCGAACGTTCCCTATTTCGAATGTAATAGGTTATGAAACATGCCTCCTCTAGAGTCTATATTGCATGCTGCAGCAAGACTGATTTTTCTTGAAAAACGTTCATCTAGAGCAGTGTTTCTCAACCTCGGTCCTCAGGGACCCCTAACAGTGCATGTTTTCCAGGTCTCACTGCTGGAGCACAGTTGTGTTCATTACTAACTGTCACATAAAAGCTCCACAGGTGGTTCTCATTATATCACTTTTGATTCTTTAAGGAAACCTAGAAAATATGGACTGTTAGGGGTCCTGAGGACCGAGGTTGAGAAACACTGATCTAGAGCTAGTCCACTCTGTCACTCTCTACATTGGTTGCCTGTATACTACAGAATCAAATACAAAATCCTCTTGCTAATCTATAAAACCATAAACAAGACTGCACCTGCAAACAAATCCTCACTTGTCTCAAGATATATCCCAGCTCGTTCTCATCACAAAATTTACAACTCACTTCTGCACTTCATAAATGCTCTGATTCCCGGTTACAGGACTTCTCCCGGGCTGCACCCACTCTCTAGAACAACCTTCCTCGCCCATTAAGACTATCTACTACTCTACAAACTTTCAAGCGCTCCCTTAAAACTCATCTCTTCAGACAAGCTTATCAAATTCTACAAATTCTGCAACCTGCTTTATTTACCATATTAAGAACCACTTTTGCCTTTCTTTTACATTATTAACACATACCTGCACACTTTCTTTCTATTCTAAAATTCCCTCATCTCTGTTACTAACACTGCTGTGTGGCTGGATCATACAGATCACTGAGAGCACTTTTACCATACACCCTGGCTGGTTCCATTGTGTGATATATAGCACTTGCTGTTATGCATCAAACCCACCGTCCTATAGAGTGTAAGCCTGTGAGCAGGGCCCTCCTACCCACCCAGTTTGTCTGTTATTTCCCCAGTCTTGTTTATACTGATTGTTAAATTGTAAAGCGCTACGTAATCAGTTGTCGCTATATAAAAACCTGTTTATAAAATAAAATTAAATATGTTACTAACCTTCTGAAACAATTTAGCAATGTTAAAACTGAACCCTAAGTATATAAACTTGCATTTCCATGGTGGCAGCCTAGATGTGAGAAACACTTACACGCTGATACAATTAAATAGAGCGCTGTTGGATTCACTGGTAAAAGTAAATAGGGCTCAGCATGACTATAAAATAAAGTAATACTTAACCACCCTGTAAGCCTATGAACTGATTAATAGTAAACTGTAGTCTGCATGCTTCACTAGAATCCACTCTGCATGTGCTTACAGAATAGCAGCAGTGCTGGACCTGAGCAGTAGCTATTGCAGGTGTCCCTGTGTGTCTGGTTAGCTGGAGTAATTCTCTGCAGGTATCATTAGAGCAGGTTTAATCTTGTTACATGTTCTGTATAATAGGACATGTTCATTTAGTATTATGTATTTAAGCAAAAAGTGGAGCAATTTTTTTGGGTTGGATAATTGCATCACAAAAATCAAAGGAACATGTAACTTGAAGAGTGTGATTGTTTTTCTTTGATACATGCTGTGTGGTGAAGATGTCTAATCTAGGAATGTTTTTTAAGTTTACATTGATACTGTGGAGGGTGTGTATGGGGACTGGAATAGTATTCCATAACTGACTCATTTCTGACACAGTTTTATTTACTGTTTGTGCCCCAAAAACTAATTCTTAGGGAGTGGTTCATTAAAATGTTAGAGGATGAGCTAATTTATACTGGTGCAGATGTATTGTCTCCTTATGAATCTAGTAAGTGATTTATGTACTAATATATGAGAAAATCTAATTGATCTAACAAGATTCAGATGATGTTTATAATTTGTTATATATATATATATATATATATATATATATATGATCAGAAATTAGAACCAATCAATGTGATGATCACAAACTCTGCTAGGTTACATTCATTAAAAATAGGAGCAGGAACACACTAAGGGGGTAATCCAGAGTTTGAGAATAAGGGCAAAATAGTGTAAACCTGATCAAAACCATGTTTTATTGCAAAGGAAAGTAAATCTGAACTGTCATAACAGAAAAGAGTTAAGAGGTGATTTTTCCATCTGAACTGTAATCTAGTGATAAAGACATAAAGCTTTATTTAAATTGTATGTGAAAAACCAAAGTAAATTCCCTGCATGCAAAAATAAATACATTGATTTGCACCCATTACATGGCAACATGGTTTTACTGAGCTCTACACTTGCACCCGTTTTGCCCTTACTCTCAAACTGTGGATCAGCACCATTGTGTGTAAAGGATTACATCTATATTGTTCTATTTAAAAAAAATAAGCAATTTGCTAGGAAAATGTATAAAATAAAACAAACTATTTTAATATACAGTTTGTTACTCTTCAGGGTTTATCTTTGAGAGGTCATGTCTCTACCTCCTTTGTTAAAAAGGTGCAAAAATGATGAGTGCATATATTTATAATTACATTTTATTATGTTATTTACAAGGCTTTGTATAGTTTTGGCTGGATAAACAACTAAGCTGGTACATTTTTCAAAATGATGAATTCCAACATGAATTGGATGTGCAATTTAAAGCAAAGGTTACATCAATGGGCTAATCCATGTTGCAATGTGAGGAGAGAGGTGATGTTTCGTTGCTCAACTCTAATTTGCAGATTAAACACAAAGCTATGTAGTGATTTCTTTGTGTAAAAGTAAAGTTTTTTCCTTGTAAAATAATGAATTAGTTCCCCTTGCATTGCAAAATGGTTTAGCTTAGCAGTACACTTGCACTTGATTTGCCCTTACTATGCACACTGGAGTTATAGCTCCCAAAAATGGGTACACACATTTTCAAGTATTTTCAGAGGCTAAATTAGCCTATTCCTGATCAAAGTGTGCCATTAAGGCTTATCTGTATGAACCTAAAGGTGCTTTTAATGTAGATTAATACTTAAAAATGTCCAATTTTTACACATAGATATGACAAACACATGAGTGACCAATTTCTTTTTTGTAATGAATATGAAAATAAGTATTAAAATATTTGCACTGTGATCTAATAAAAAGGAAAAGTTAAAATGACACATGTAGGTAGCACTTAAAATAATCAGTAGTACTTAAAAGAAACAGTGGACTTGTCCTCAGTGTGCTTTCATACTGGCAGATGTTTGACATATATTTGCCTCTTAATAATGTATACAACTTACTAGAAAGATGGACAATTGTACCACTTTAAAGTAAAGCAGCCCTGAATCCCTATCTTCCCTCAGTCTCTTATCAAGTCAGTGTTTTATCATGTTGGTTAATCACAAACTAGCACAGATGAATCACTTCTATATTCATTACAATTATGATAGTGTTAGTGTTAAGACCTGCTTATATAAATAATGTGTTTTAGTTGCTTGATATGTCAACAGAATATATTACAATTTGACAGGCTAATTTCATTATTTTTATATAACAACAGTAGTAACACATTTGTTCACCATGAATAGCCAGTACCTCTACTGTAGATTAGACAAGTAAGGCAGATTTTCACTTTGCAACACAATGTTCTTTTGTTTGTATAGACCTAACTGAGAAGTATGTAAGGCAATATAAAATAAAAACCTAGGTAGAGTCAGTACTAGTTATCCAGTATAAGCTCCATGAAACATACACTATGCTCATTTACATAAAAATGCAAGCATGTTTGTTTTATTCTAAAACTTGTTGGGCAACTGTTTACTCCTTGTGTTGCAACTTATATTTATTAGTCACCCGAAACTAGACTGTAACCTGCAGTGGGAAAAATCTGGAAATCTTTCTTGGTTTACTGAAACCTGGAGCAGAAATTCTCATCATATAAATATATCTAAACTTGTGGCATGTCATAAGTGCTGAAACATTGTAAAGACTCAATGTATGAATTATCATCAGTGTTTTCAGTGTGACACTCAAAAGAAATTCTTATCATGGAGAGATATATTTAATACAATACAATATATATTATTTTGGGTGTAAACCTAAGACATAGATTGATTCAATATGTTTTTCGTTTTAGGGATGAGTTAAATATGAAAAGACACTAAGTAAAAACTTGTAAATATGTTTCAGTTTAGTCTGAATAATAAATCTTTGCACTTAAAATAATTGAATGGATCTGCAATAAATCAGTGAAGGATATTATTTATTTATTTAGGATACTTTTTGGTTTTTAACCCAGAAATCTACGCCTCTCACATGTATTGAAGTATTGCATATTATATGTAGAGACAGTAATGTATTAATGGAATGCATTCTGGCATTTTGCTGTTTTATTTATTGCATAGGCCTAGGGCAGCAGACTGGCAGGGCCACATATTATCACTAGTCATAGGTTACTTGTAATAGCGTTCATTAGTAATGTTGTTAGTTTCTTGTGTAAATCAGTGCATGCTTGTTTGTTCATTCTAGGCAATAGTCTATATTTATTATTTATGCGGAGATAGGAAGTGGTAACCGGCATGCACATATACTTCAGTAGTTATGGGAAAGGGACAGCCAAAACTGACCTAGGGTCATTAATATTGAACATACAATCCTGTATCTGTATTGTGAAACAGCCTGGCACACTCTGTACATGGTGAAAGCATCATAGCTATAGCTACGGGTCTGCTATGACAGCAGGGTGCTTTCAGTTACTAGACCTCTATAGATCTGTCTTCTTTCACATCTCTTGTATTTTGTCTCTATTTATTCTACCTGTGGTCATTTCTTTTATATTCAATCCTGAATTTTGTTGCAGCCTTGGATACTACTGCAGCTCATCTAGGTAGGTGTAGGGTTATAACCGAATTACTCATCAATGATATAATGATATATATAATGATATAACACTGATACACAATTACAGACAGGGCTATACACTGATATTCATGTCTAAATTGTTACTTTTCTTTCACATAGCAAGCGCTTTTTACAATCATAATTTGGATAACATGTTTATGGAGACACATATACTTCCTCAATCCACTGCACAATATAGTATATTATGATCAAATAATAACATCATGTTTCTGACAGGTGTATTTCATAATCTGTTGACCAATAGAGCTTGATAAGTTCACACCTCCTTTACAGTGTATATGGCTTTATAAGATTCAATAACTTTCCCTTTGTTTGTGTATGATCTGTAACATTGTTTTCTGACCACAGCTGGTCCCCTGGCAGCCCTTTATTGTCTTACCTTCCTCTCCAGTGCGGGATCCTTATTATGTGCTGAAGATGCTTCCTTTATGTTTGTCAGTGTGTTCCATTGTTATTTCTAGGTGCACTTGGAGTCCTCTACTTCGCTTGCTGCTTCTGCCAGCACATCTTTTAGTGGCACTATCCTGGTGACCTGATCCCAACAAGTCTCATGACAGCCTGTAGTGATACTCTGTGCAGCTTCTTTATGGATGTGTCTCCAGCAGAATTTCTCCTCTCTTTCTGAAGTTGCTGTGGATAATGCAGGCAGAGCCACTCCCTGAAGTCACTCCCACTCTGTCCATCCAGTGGATTTTACCTCTTTCTCTTTACTTTCCAATCATCTGTTTATATCTGTCTAGTTGTCCATCTGTAAGGTGTAGATGTTTCAAACACAATGCTATTTTGCTTGCTGCTTTGGGGGACAAGTGAGTGAGGGATCACAGGGCAAAGTTCAACACCAATTTGCAAAGCTCTAGGTGGCAATCTCAACAGGAATAATACAAAAAAAATAGCTGTTGTTATAAACTGAAATTGTAATATATAGTATATGTCTAATTAACATACAGATTTTTATTGTGGTGCTTTAGTAGCACTTTAAACATACTTTCCCCTCACATATTTTTTTTTATTATTATGTATTTCAGCTACTACTCTATTAAGACCCAATAGTTTTTTTGTTTGTTTGTTTGTTTGTTTTTTGACAGGACAGCATTATACTTTTAAAAGTTTATAAACAGAGAGGATCCGTTCAATGGGTTATAATCCGTAGCATGTATAATATTATTGTGAAAAACCATTGCTCCCGATTAGAGTATCTTGAGTGAGCCATAATTATGGCTTGCTCATGTGTTCGATGTGTTAACTACATATTCACTCTGACTTACACCTGCATCATAAGTATTTGAAATAAGCATCTATGCTCAAGAACCAGTGTAATTAATTTAAAGCAATGTTGGCTTTAATTAGCATAGTAATAATACATGTCATTTAATTCCACTAGATTTATAAAGTTAAGTTAATGAGCAAGTTACAGTTCTGAAGGATAAAACCCCACAGGCTTCTGTATTGCCTCAGGCAAGAGAGGCCACTGGCGGACATTAGCTTTTGTGCCCTTTATCAATAGGTTGTAAACATGTCAGTTACAGACGGGTTTATGTTGCAGAGGTTTGTCTTTTTTTTAGCATGTATTTTCACGTAAAAACAAAATGGTAGTTTAGGGTTATTTGTGCATTACAAAGCTGCTTTATTGCTATTAGTAAATTATCTGAGGAAAACAAGTTACACATTCCTCTGTAGGGATCAGGGAACTGTTACTTCCACATTTTAGGCATCATTAATGGCAGCTAAGAATGTTACAGATCATATTGAGATATTACCTTCTATAACCCCAGATCATGCTTAGTTTTCCGTACTCTAACCAATGCAAATCCTAATTAACCATGTTGACCATTTTTAGTCAATGTTGAGTAAAAGGATACACACAGTAAGGTCATACTGGATAGAGGGCTGTAAGCGATGGCCATGGAGTTATGTGTGCAGGATTATGAATATAGAAAGGCAGTGGTTGGAGAGTCAGAATCGGTACACATTCCTATAATATACATTTTAATACCAAGTCACTTTGGAAGCTGATGGAAATGGTAATTCTCTTAAGTCAAGGTAGGTCGCGGATGAGTACACATGCACGGAATGGAAAAAGTGCAATAAAAATGCATGGACTGAGTACAGTGTTGGGACTTTCTAGCTACACTTAGGGCTGGATCCAGACTTAAGTAAGTGCTTGAAATTAGTTACTCCTGGGCTAATCCATGTTGATTGCAGGGGGAGTCATATTTCATCTGTTGCAAACAGTATTAGAGGTGAGAGGTGATGTTTCCTATCCCAAGTCTAAATAACAGTGTGATAGTAAAGCTGGTCAGTATCTGTGTGCAGTAAGCAATTCAAAGATATATCCCTGCATGCAAAGAATACAATTACCTTGACTCCCCTGCAATCCACATGGTTTAGCCCAGGAGTAACTCATTTCAAGCACTTACTTAATTCTGTATCCAGCTCAATGTAACTAGGGAGAATAGACGCACTTTGTGGAGCCACACAGGGTAATTGCCTGTAGCCTTCCACTGACATGTGGAGAAGTTCTGATAATCTACATTATTGAGCTTCAGTCATTGGACATTTACATTTTTCTCTCTGTTTTAGCTTGACAATTTGACTCTTTGATTGCAATTTAAGTTGAAGTTCGGTAGTATTGCCCAGAGCAATACCCCTTTTAATGATTATACCTGTCCCCACTGCTCTGTGACTTCATAGCCATCACTCAGATCTGTCTGAGCTTGCTGTCTGCCTCCATGTTAATGCTGTCAGTTGTTTCATCTACAGGTTGCGGACACTGTATGTGCTGTGGGCTATTTGCCTTATATACAAGCTGCTGAAATTCATCTTCAAACACATTTGCCGCAATCAGTCTTTTAACACTTTTAGTTTTTGCTGTAGGCCATTGGATCATCCACTCAAATGCAGAGTCTTGATCTTATGTCACCTGTTCAAACTGTAAATGGATAACAGTGCTGGTTATTCATACGGCCATTACTGTAGAATAGACCTTGAGATACTACAATTTTTAGATTGAACTAATTTTTAGATAGAACCATTAAAAACAGAAACAAGTTCACTATACACCACAAAAGATGTACATCAGCCAGTAGTAAAAATAATGCAAATTTTTGGGTGTGAGCTGTATAGGCAGATATGTAAAATGCGACTTCTTATAAACAACCCAGTCATCTCTATATTTATTTACTCATTGCATCGGAACTGTTGCTCAGATTGTTCAAGCTTTCAGGGGGGATTAGCTTCTCCTTCACTGATTTCATTCTGGGTATGAGAAGAGCACAATCAGCAGAGCAGGTTGCAAACAACATTTACCACTGGCTGAAGCAGTCAGTGAACTGGATCTAGACCTCTGATGTGTATGCACGCAGATTTGCAATCATTGGATGCACAGGGATCTGTAGTAGCAGGGTCACAAAATTCAGGCATCCGTGTAGTTACTCAGCTAAACCCTCCCTTTGCACCAATGGACGTATTAGTTTTATAGAAGAGTTTAACAGCTAGTGTTCAAACCCCACAGTCCTAATACCGAAACCAGATGGAAGCCTACACTTCTGTAACAAGTTCTGTAAGCTATATGCAGTATCTTATAGCGCTTTTACATCACCACAGTGCAAAAGTTTTTGGGTCAAAGCTTTTTACTCTGCAGGGTTTATTCCAGGACCCGGGTCTGCCCAGACAGTGTGAGGGGTGACACACAGCTCTCGGGTAGGGGGTTGTGTACTATTGTCATAGCTAAACCTTTCATTTTTTCTGGGTCCAATTCCAGGGTCAAAAGACCCGGGTTGAGGCAGAGCGGACATTTCACATCAGCACCAAAAACCTGGGTTTCGGATTAGCCCTGGTTTTTGGCCAGGTTTTTAGTGGTGATGTGAAAGGGGTGCAAGTGTGAGGTTTAGCCCGTGCCCCATGTGAATGAAATAACTGAAAGGGTAGAAACAGCCAATATTACCACATTGGACCTGACAAAAGGTTACTGACAAATACCATTGATAGATACATTGATAGATGTGTTTCAGTATAAGAAGTTGCATTTTGGATTACATGGGGCTCCAGCAGCCTTCCAGTGTGCAATGAAAAAGCTTTTGAAGTCCCACAGAGAGAATGCAGCTGTCTATTTGCACAATGTTGTAATTTACAGCCTAGATTGGGAGTATCACTTGGAGAGAGTACAAGCAATGTTGAACTCAATCAGAAAGGCAAGGCTAATAGCCAACCCAAAGAAGTGCTACTTAGCTATGGAAGAGGTTGAATACCTGGGGTCGTCCTGTCTTCCAGCATGAAAGCAGATGTGTGCCAGAATCCTGTTGGTTGCGGTGAAGGAACACAGTTAGGCTGTATTCTGCATGCAGATACAGAAAATGCAAGGAACAAAAGAGAGGTCCAGCGCTCCAAACATGCTTTATTTAACACTATAGTGTAAGCACATACATAAAAAGGAGGTTTAGTTCACAATATAGCTATAATGGGTTAAGCTCACCTGCCCAGCGTCAAGGCACCTCCTGTACGTGAGTCCCTATCCATTTGCTATATGTGTACTCAGGAGGTCTATGTTAAGACACTCCTACTATTTCAACAGTGTGCAAGCAGCCATTTTGTGGGAGGGGTCAGACTCCCAAAGTAAAACTAGCAAAGTAACAGTTTTACTTTGGGAGTCTGACCCCAAAGTCCTTGGCTGCACCACAACATTTATATATACCAGTGGTTCCCAAACTTTCTCAGTTCGAGGCACCCTTAGGATCTCCATATTATTTTCAAGGCACCCCTAAGACAAAACTAGAATAGAATAAAATAGAATAAAATCATTCCACAGCACCCCTGTGAGAGCGTTGCGGCACCCCAGGGAGCCGAGGCGCACAGTTTGGGAACCACTGATATATACACATTTCAGATACAGAAAATGGCCTGTATGTGTAATACAGCATCCTTGGATTTGATTCATAGCATAACACCACATACTATACGATGGTTCTCCAAATGGGGTGAATAAAAAAAATGCTGAAATCATATCTTAATTTAATGTGGGAGCTTTATTGGCAGCTTTCTCTAAGGGCTGGATCCAGACCTGAGAAAGTCAGGCCACTAAGGCACGCAAGGTGTGTAAGTGGCCTGATTTGTTATGCTAGTGTAGTGCCCACTACTTAACTGATGACGTGCCAACGTCCAACGCTGCCGAGCAGATGTACCATGTATGCCACCCGCAACCCCTTGTTTGGTTCCTACCTGTCCAGCAGACTCAGAAGACGGTAGGTGTTACTGCTGTGTCCTTCCTCCAAACTGACACAGGAAACAGTTGGCTGAAACAGAAACAGCAATTAGCATGTGCCACCACAGCCAAGGCGTCAGTGTGTCCGAGCGCCTCACTAGGAGGAAGTGCGTGACTTCACTCCCTGGCTGGAGGGTTACTTGCTTTTACTCTGGCCGGGAACGCGGGGGCTGAGCGTGGTTCTCTCTATGCCAACAGAAGCAAGAGGGACCATCTTACCCACGGAAATGGGTGTCAAACAACAGTGCAGTTTCGAATGGTACTTACCTGCAGAAAAGGTTAGGCAGCCTGGCTTATAAACACAACGCTACGGCCTAATGCCGCTATCCTAACGGGGGGACTACCCCCACTTACCAACCAATGCCTCAACGGAAGAACTTAACCGTTTCCAAACTACAACTTAACAACTATCCTTAACAGGCCTCTCCTCAATATACCTAACCGAAGGGATGTCAAGAAGGAGGTGTAACCGTAGGAGTGTCCGTGTCTAGGTGCGCTCCACACCACAGGCAGGAAGGAGGATATACTTGGGGTACCACTGTCAGACCGCGCGTTATCTAGGGGACACAGACCGAGGTAGATGCAGTGCTAGGGAGCAGGGCCTAAGTTAGGGCAATGGATTTGAGTACAGAGCTAAAGACAAGGGTACAGAAAGTGCCAGGGTACAGGGGCAAAGTTAGGGCAAGGCTAGGGAGATGCCACTAAGGTACAGGGCCAAAGTTAGGGATAGGTTGGGGCAGGGCGCAGCGCTATTTTAAGACAGGTTAGGGTCAGTGTACAGCGCTTGGTTAAGGCCAAAGTGCAGGGCGGTTTAGGGCCAAGGTATGGTAGGGCCAGAGTACAGGGCTGTTTAGGGCCAAGATACAGGGCTGTTTAGGGCCAAAAGGTACAGGGCTGACAAGGTATGGAAGGGCCAAAGTACAGGGCTGTCAAGGTAGGGAAGGGCCATAGTGTGGGGGAGGGGAATGTGTTAATCAGGGCCAGACCATTGGTGGTATAGAGGGGGGGGTAAGGGGATCAGTGCAGTTCCCCCAAGCTTGTTTTCAGGGGGATGGTAGGAGCTGCCAGACAGTGGGGCAGAGCTATTGTGGCCTATGCTTGTGGGTGGGGGTAATGGGGCCGATGCTCGTTGCATGAGGGTGGGGGGTAATGGAGCCTATGCTCGTTGCCACGGGGGTGGGGGGAATAATGGGCCGACTTACCGGTGGAGAGGGGGATGGGAGAGGGTAGAGGCCAACAACAGGACTGGACCACTGGACTGGACCACGAGACTTGGAACAGGACTGGAACACAGGACTGGAACGCAGAACTGGATCGCAGGAGTGGAATGCAGGAGTACCAGGCACCTAGGAGACCTAGTTGTTCTGGCACTGATGGACCAGTGGACAGGGTTTAAATAGTGCGCCCTGTGCACCGATTGGCTGGAGGTCTGGAGAGCAGGAACGCCATTGGAGGAGTGCGATCACCTGATCCATCCAAGATGGCCGCGCCCATGGATCGAAGCACCGCAGGTTTGCCGCCAGAACTCCACGTGAGCAAACACTGCAGCAAGACTGGTAAGCAGGCATAGGGCTGTCACTGTTTCAGTGACAGGCTCCGACGGACCGCAGCCGCTGCACAGCGGGAGATGGCAGTTCTCAGGGGGCCAAAGCAAAGGTAAGTGCAGCGTCTGCCGCGGGTTGTGATACTGGCTACCTATACTCCAGGGGCAAAAAAACTCTTTTGCCTGCCCCTGGGTAGTAAGCCCTTTGATCCTCTCAGAATCTTCTGCCAGCGGGTCTTCTCCCTGTGGCTGCGGAGCTTCTGGACGGTATATACGCCGGCAGTCTTTTTCTAGCCGCTTCTGGCCTCCGGCGTCGCTCTGGCTTCCTTCTGGTCTTGACACGACAATCTCCTCCCGGCAACTGACTCCCACTCCCATTTTATTGGGTGGAGTTAATGACGTAGTGAGCTCTGATTTGCTCGCTGCACCTCCTTGTGATTGGCTCGTAGCCGCTGTCTCTGTCCACATGCCCTGCCCCGCTGCCTTCCCATTGGTACACGGTGAATCCTTGCAGATGCACCGTGGTCCGCCAGGGAGACAGACGCAAGTCAGCTGGCGCTGTACACCTGCATCTGGCAGCAAGTGAGTGAGGGTCCACACTAGTGTTACGATAGTAACATTAGCGTAGCAAGAATCGTACGGAACTTAGTTCTATACGAGCACAAATTTCAAAGAAATGTGCTGTGCTTCCCCTCCGCCCGCTTAAGAGGGCGGGGGCAGCATGGTAATTGTACAGTGTGGGAGGGGGCTCCCACACTCATGCGGATCAGCAGTCGTACGGACCGCTGATCCACACGATTGACTTAAGGCAGGCTTATGGCAGCCCGCACGTGAGAGGGGTGTGACAGGGGGCATTCATTTCCCTCTCTCTGCGACAGACCCCCACACCTATGGAAAGTGCGTGGGGGTCTGGATCTGATCCTAAGTTATAACTATGTCAATTTAAAAGAAATATATGCTAATCTTTCTTTAAAATGCATTGGAAAATAGAACATTTTTGCAAATAACCATATTATCAATTGAGTGAAAGAATAAACTGAATTAAAAAAATGTAATGGTAAAGTAAAAAAAAAAATTGTTTTTAAGTTTTGAGGTTACCTCTGGAATTACCCTTATCTATTTTCCCTGTGTGGAACAATTTTAACTTCATTGTCTATGATTTTTAATATGGAAAAAAAAGTCCAAGTTATTACTGAGATTTTTTTTAACCTAAATAGAATAACTTCCCTTAAACTTAATTATTTACTGATTCAAATCTATTGTTATTTGTACATCTTTACACATATAACCTCCCTACCAAAAAAACCCAAAACATTTTCTATTAGTTTCCACAATTCCATAGTTTGTTTCAGGAAAGTCTGTTATACTGATGGATGTATTATCATAAATTATTATCAACTGGAATATAGGTATGCAGTTAAGAGCAGTAGAAAAAACAAACCAAAAACGACAGAAAATCTGCACCAAGCCAAACCATTTTGAGAGTTGAGAAGTTCAAAACGTTGGCTTATACTACACACGTGTACAGCTGTCATTTAAAACTGGAAGTTAGAGTTTAGCTAATTCTGTTCTTTCCTTTGCAGTTCACAACCATTTTGTCAAGGTGCAGTTACTCATTTTTATTTGCTCTGGATCAGCCCAACCTGGAGACATACAGTACATGAGATTTTGGTGCATCTATTTTCTCAATTTTTTATACATTTTTGACTTATTGTTTTTGGAAACATGGCATCCTCTTATTCCTTGCATCTGGAATAGTACAGATTTAAAAGTAGTATATAAGTAGTATACATTTTATCCCAATGTAGAAATGGAGTAAGTGACAAAAGCACTCCTGCCTCCCTGTGTAGAACACACTCCCTTTCTAGTTGAAAACTCAGTATGATGAGAAGGAGATTACTTTGCAAATTAACATTACTCAAAAGTTCATACACGCAAAAGTAATAGCTAAACTTTCTTTTTCCTGTATCTAGGACACTTAGATTTGAATGGCTTAACCGAGGTCCTAGGAACCCATCACTAAGGTGTGTCATACAACCATCTTCAGTTCTCAAAGTGTAAGTGAGTATGGACCGGATTCACAGATATGTGTGAAATAAGTACGCACGGATTCGCAAATATACGCACCTGCGTTGCAAGGCAACACCCATGACAATCCCCTCGCACGGACGCATTTTTTGGTGGCTTACGCCTCCATATGGCACCCTTAACTGTACGGGCGTATTTACTTGCCTAACTTGCTTAGGTACATGTGCACATTACTAGCCGCACCCTCAAAAGGCCATTTAAATGCTTCCCCACCCACTTTCACGTAAGTTTGCATGTATGGAAGACAACCATGCCCCTCCGCACTATGTCACTAAGTGCGATTTAGAAATCCATGCCTAATGGACTTCCGTGCCTAAATCCTGCGTAACTTGCGTAAAAAAAGTTACTACGCATGCGCAGTTACTCTTATCCTAATAATATGTTCTGAAAAAGTAGCAAAATCGTATCTGTGAATCCTATATGCTCGTGTTGGGGATTTTCGAGAATTGCGTCCTAGAGGCAGGGGATAGTTGGATAATGTTTCTGTGATACAAATGACAGTTTCTTTGAGAAATAAAAGAGAATTCTACAAAAAGAAAGCTTTACTGTATTTTAGAAAGAGACAGATGGGCAGAAACTTGTGTATTAACAAATGAATCATGTAATCATGGTGTTATGCCTTTATTATTTTCTGTAGTGACACCCTAAATTAATGCGATTAATGCATAGAAGAGAATATAAAGTTTAGAATATACTGACCAATTACATTATTAATTCAGGTGAGATAAGGTTAGAACAATTATTAAGCATTCATTTAATATCTTCTGTAGGTAAAGGTAACTTTAAATCATACTGTACTAGAAACTGATTCAATTTCCTACACTGATCAGTGCTCTCTCTCTCTATATTAGCACACCTCCCAACAATCCCGATTTCAGCAAGACAGGGGCAGAAATATAGAGGCTGTGCAATAACTGGGGCAGAAATATAGAGGCTGGCCAATAACAGGGGCAGAAAAATAGAGGCTGTGCAATAACAGGGGCAGAAATATAGAGGCTGGGAAATAACGGGGGTTGAAATATAGAGGCTGGGCAATAACAGGGGCAGATATATAGAGGTTGGACAATAACAGAGGCAGAAATATGGAGGCTGGACAATAACAGAGGCAAAAATATGGAGGCTGGACAATAACAGGGGCAGAAATATGGAGGATGGACATGTAATAAGGGGCTTAAATATGGAGGCTGGACCTAGAAACGGGGCAGCCATTTTGAGGCTGGACAAGTAGTAAGGGGCAGACATTATGCAGGATGGACATAGAAACAGGGGCAGATAATATGGAGACTGGACATAAACAGGGGCAGACATATGGAGACTGGACATATAAAAGGGGGCAGACATATGGATGGTTGGACAAATAATTAGGGGCAGACACCTAGGTGCAGACAATTAGGTGGCTATTTCTAGACAAGTGCACCTACTTTACTAGAGCATAGAATGCCTATTGAATGAATAGGATTGTTACTGAACTGCACATGTTGTCTGTCTCTAATGGGAGAATGATCAGATTGGGCCATTCCTGGCTAAATATAAGCACTATCTTATGCTTTATTCGTCTCACATGCAATGATGACGTTAAAATGAAGGGACAACTGTATTTTTTATGGGGTGACCAGGTTGGCAGTTGATTTGAGAGAAAGTAAGTTTATGGGCTGATAAGGGAGGCTCTGGCCCTTAGTGAATTGAGTGTGAGCTGAGAGGATATCCAGCAAGATCAGGTACCCAGAGAGACCTGCTGAGAAGCAGCTGCTGAGATTACCTGTTGGGAGCTAAGTATCCATGCACCCAAACACTGTGATAAATAAGCCACCTTTGTTCTGTGACACATTGGACACTGAAGATAGTTTTAAGTAGCCTGAGTTACCAACATTACCCACAAGAGTAGTCCAGCCGTTTATTGCATTGCTTATTTCATTATGTTGATATTGCTGATGAAAACTGAGAGCAATGTATGTGAGTGCCACATGGAGAGAGGAGCTGGCTGCAAGGAGCGTTCTGTGTGTCGGCCATTTTGTGTTGCTGCGTAGATTCCATTTTACTTGTACCTTTTAATTATGGCCTGTCCCTTTCTCATCTACCCTATTTAGTCAATTTCATTTAATTAAGCCAACCCACTCCAGTCAATGCCCTTACAATAATTATACTTTTATCCAAATAAGTAGAAAAAAGCAGTGCCTTTCAGATCAGTAAAAAGAAACGTGCTTAAGGAATCAGTAGGCTCAGGTAAAGATGGTACACACAGGAAAGGGGTCTTTATCACATATGAAATGCTGCAATGATTTGGTGCCACTGGAAAGCACTAGTGGAATCATTCAGAACAGATGGGTAAAAGGAATTGTGTAACTAGGATTAGTAAGTATATCAGGTAATACCATTTGCTTAACAAATGTGTACCTAAAAATATACTGTACTTGCAGGCCACAATAGTGGTGTTGGTACGTTGGATTTCCAAGAGTATGCATGTGGAGTAAATGTGGGCCCTAGCGTCTAGGCACAAAGCAGCCAGCTCTCTGCTGATACGTGCTGCAGCTATGTGACCTAAGCTTTAGTGTAAGTACAGAATAATACTTCCATCTTGATGTCTCCACAATTAAATGAAAGAGTTATGTTGATTCATGTTGCATATTTTTTTTTTTATAATGATTAAAAAAATATCAAATTTAAAAAAATGATTATAATGAACATAGCAAAACATAAAACACAGCTCTATACAGCAGCAGTGATTCCATGCCATATTCGTTACTTTTGCAGTGGCAAAACCATACAAAATGTATTAAATAGGTCTTTCACCGAGTGCCACCTGAACTTTAGCATGACCTGTGGAAGGTGCAGATTTACTAAGCTGCGGGTTTGCAAAAGTGGAGAAGTGAGTTTTTAGAGAGGACTTGGGTGCAGACCGGGAGAAGTTCTGTAACCAGAAATCAGAGTATTTTTTTTTACTGAAGGTGAGAGCTGTTAATACTGTGAAGATCTGAGAGAGCAGCTGGGATATATCATTATGTATGTAGTTGCAGTCTTTGGGCCTGATCCAGACCTACAATCATGAAACGCTCATGTGCGTAGCGTATTTACGCCAGCGTACCTCCAATACACTCCCTTAGGCACCCCCCCCCGTTTGTACTTACTTTTGCCGTCTTACACTGAACAATCCCTACCCTAACTTTTCCACGTGTAACCGCGGTCATCGTAAAGCTCCTTGTGTAGTTACGACGCTTAGCACGCCCATACTGTACAATTTAAATGGCTCACCCCGCCCTTGGTGCGAATTTACGGCTTTCGTATGGCAGACACGCCCCCCGAGCGTAGTAACAAAGCAGGTAAGCTCAAGGCCCATACGCTCAGACTTTCGTAGCGTAACATGAGCGTAACACCTGCCCCGAGCATGCGCAGTAAGCAGGGCTGGATTAAGGTCTGTGGGGGCCCCTGGGCAACTAAATC
>WWET01001914.1:90997-106520 GCA_011038615.1 Limnodynastes dumerilii | reverse complement strand
GTTACGTGACAATTACGTGAATGGCCCATACGTTCACAATTACGCTACGCTAATGAGCGTATTTTCTATGGTGCGCATGCGCAGTACTTAGAAATAGGCGATTTTATGTCTCCGCCACACGTAAATTCGCTCCGATGCGTTGTTCTGGATCAGGCCCCATGACAGTATACCCTGCTCCAAAAACATTGGGCTCCGAACACACTAACAAGGTTTGTTAGGGACCTTTAAATGGAATGCTTTAATAAGCTGAGAAGCATGGACATCAGCAGCCTTAATCCACACTCATTCTTCAGGGCCATAGTCCTTCCAATCAATATCGTACTGCTGACCTCTCTTTCATCTTCAAGGATTAGTATTTGGTTGATCTCAGTCTGCTACAGGATTTAATATTTCTGGGATTTTAAAGGCCAATGAAGCAGGGTGCAAGCTTCATGGAAATTACTCATAACTGGAAATTACAGATAGAGAGTCAGACCTTGTCTCCAGACGTGCTCAAGGCACGACATCTACCCAATCATTCTGGCTTGCTGAGATACAGGTCCTTAGTTATTTCACAAGCTCTTAGTTGAATCTTTTTGTGAGGCCTTGGGCTGCAGGTGGTAAGCAAAGCAGAAGTTTAGCTTGACTCCCAAGGCTCTACAGAAGGCCCTCCAAAATCTGGACACTAATTGTGTACCTCAATCAGAAAAACCATGTTGTGCATCTACATCACGTGTTTCATTCACATTTGCGTTGAGATCTAAATTGGGCCCAGAATTTCATTGTGGGTGAGAGCCTACGATCCAGTGATCATCAAGCAAAGACATCTTCATTAGCAACAGCAACATTCTTTGGAGCTTATGAGCCCCCAGTTTTACAGCTGCAGGGAAAGCGTTGTGGAGACCTGCATCTTTTGAAGTGCTACTAGGATTCTCCCTGCACTATAAAAAAAGACTGGTCAGGATTCATGAGTAATAAAACAGCTCTTAGTCTGTAACAGATTGTATATAGTTTGATATACTATTATTTTTGGGTAACCTGTATTTGAATGTACACCACAAGCTATTTACTATTTTATACTTCTATAGAATCAATAAGGATTGATTGTACTTTATAGATGTAATACTTATATATGCATATCTGTTTTCTGTGAAACAACCAACTGATCTATCTAAATTCTCTATTCTCATGTATCTTGAACATGGTCTTATTAATGCTCCATTTAAGTGCTATTGAACACCTACATACAACTTGTGAACTTAAAAAAAAAAAAATAAATACCCCCCAAATAAATAAACAAAAAAACTAAAACATATCTCGATTTAAAAATCATCCTCTTTATAAGTAGTGTAGGCTCAAACTAATAGCTCACTATAAAACATACTGTTGATCTCTGCTGCAGTTAATAATGTAGCGTTCCTTTTCACTGGGGTGGGAATTCTGTGTCAAAATCTATAACAGTGTAGTTGCTTTTTAGATCTTTATCCTATGTAACCTTGGAGGGCTAGCGTTATCAGTCTTCCATTACTGGGTGCTTGACGTATATCACTTACCCCTGGTTTTACAGCTTATTCTATAGCAGATTATCCGGAGACTTTTTTTTTAGATCCATCTCTAGGGGATGGATAGATATCTTGGACCGTATTCACACATACATTTTTGCGGCGGATTGTATGTATATTTTTAGGAGTGGATTAACTGCGCATGTGTAGTAACTTTTTCACGCAAATTTTGTGGTATTTACGCACGTAAGTACTTTAGGCACGGACTTGTGAATCGCACTTAGGAACATGCGTACAGAGAGGCGTGGTTTTTATCCTTACGGTAGAAGATATGTGAAAGTGGGTGGGGGAAAGCATTTAAATGGGCATTTGAGGGCGCAGTTAGATAAATACGCACATATGTAAGTAACATACGCGCGTAAGCACACATGTAGAGTTAAGGGTGTCCTATGGAGGCGGAAGTCACCGAAAATCTGTCCAGCTGAAGGGATTGTCATGGGTGTTTCCTTGCTATGTGTGTGTGTGTGTGTAAAAACGTGCATGTAGTAAATATGGATACCTGAATCCGGTCCCTGGAGGCTATGCCATCCAAAGGTTCCCACAGCTTTAGCTCTACTCGAGCTACAAAACCAAAACCAAATACAAGCAGATTAGACCCACCATTGCCGGAGATGGTGAAAACCTCTACCTCCTATTCTAAAACCACTGAAGAGATACCCTTCTCGCCAGCAACCCTAGCTACGACTGAGAAACATCCAATTGTCTAATGCCTCTCACTGATAGAAAATCTGTACATTTTCAGACACATTTTGATGCTTCGATGGCTAAAATTAATTATAATACATCTCTAATTTCAATGCTTGAGCAGCTTTCTAGTGATGTGAAAGACCAATCACACTCACAATAAAATATTCTGGAATCCCAGGCAAC
Source organism: Limnodynastes dumerilii (assembly GCA_011038615.1). Lineage (NCBI taxonomy): Eukaryota > Metazoa > Chordata > Amphibia > Anura > Limnodynastidae > Limnodynastes > Limnodynastes dumerilii. The sequence continues at coordinate 104,109 of WWET01001914.1, read as the reverse complement.
ACTTATTCAAACACTTACAGAAAAGGTTGATGACCTTGAAAATAGGCATCACAGAATAACTTGAGATTTATTGGTGTCCCAAAGCAAATTAAAGGGAAGAGGTTGTTTTTATCTACTAAGATACCGGCTGAGCTGGGGCTTCAGGCTGAGGGAGGGCCCACTGATTAGGACCAGATAGGGGAGAAAATGGGGATAGGCCATGTCCCGTTATTGCTTAATTTCTGGACTATGGGCTTGATTCACAGATCCGTTTTCACGTGGAGTTGCGTGCGTATTTTTAGGTATGTTTTATCTGCGCATGCGTGGTAACTTTATTTACGTACGTTACTTAGAATATACACACGTATGTAGGCACGGACATGTGAATCGCACTTGGGGACATATGTACGAAGGGGAGGGGTTCAGTTACGTACTTGAACAGTTACGTGAAAGAGGGTGGTGGGAGGCATTTAAATGAGCCTTTGAGGTTCATGTCCGTGCCTTTTGTTGATGGATGAAATATGTAAATAAAATGGAAAACGGCTGGATTATAGTTGTTTGCGCGAGATGCAGATGAGTCAAGAAGACACTATATTCCATATGTGCAATTTAATATATATGATGCATAGGGCCAGATTTACTAAGCTGCGAGTTGGCAAAAGTGGAGATGTTGCAACCAATCAGATTTTAGCTGACATTCTCTAGTATGTAAAAAGAAAGTGAGAGCTAGAATCTGATTGGTTGCTATAGGCAACATCTCCAGTTTTCCAAACCCGCAGTTTAGAGTAAAACCATCACCTGAATTATTCAACTAGTCAGTAGCAGGACTGCTGAGAGGGGGAGGGAAGCGGGTACTAATTATCCTGGTCTGGGCTTGCCAGGGGGCTTGGGTCTGCGCCCGCAGTGCTGCTGATTTTATTTAAAAAAACTTTTTGTTGTCACTTTTACTTAATTATTTTTTTATCTCAAAAAAATTCAGAGGGGATGCGCTTGGTGTTTGGCTGTGGAGGTAGAGCGTTGGCAGTCTTCACTGACAACAGCCCCAGCTGCAGTCACCGTTGGTTTTGGGAGACCTCCTACTGCAATGCTGAGGAGAGGTTCCTGAAGGCATTGGCTTCTTTCATGCTCAGTATAGGCAGCCTACGCAGAGTGCAGAGTTACTTTCACTTTCACTTTCAGCCTCCTCTGACTGCCCATCATGTTCTTGCTTCTCTTTGGAGGTATGGACCAGCTTCTGTTGAAGGTAAGTAAACCAATGGAAATAAATATTCCCAAAAGGGGGAGGGAGGAGCTTGGAAATAGTGAAAGGGCTATAATAAATGAATAGTCACCCACCTATTTATATAATAACAATGGGCTGGATCCAGACCTTGTTAAGTGCATGAAATTAGTTACACCTGGGCTAAACCATGTTGATTTCAGGGGAGTCATATTTCATCTGTTGCAAACAGTATTAGAGTTGAGAGGTGATGTTTCCTATCCCAAGTCTAAATAACAGTGTGATAGTAAAGCTGGTCAGTATCTGTGTGCAGTAAGCAATTTAAAGATATATCCCTGCATGCAAAGAATACAATTAACTTGACCCCCCCTGAATTCAACATGGTTTAGCCCAGGAGTAACTAAGTTCATGCACTTAACAAGGTCTGGATCCAGCCCAATATTGTTATCGCAATATAAAATGTTGTAGACGGCAGCTCTAAGGGAGTGAGTCACTTCTAAAATACAAAGGAGAGCGCAGGTCAATTTTACTACATAAAAATATTATTAAAAAAACATCATATTAACCCATTTCATATAAAACAATAGAGATGTAAACATATAAATATCACAGAAAAATACATCAGTATCTATACGGCAATTCTAACCACAAGATAGTTAATAAAGTTGTGGTGGTAAATATCCAATGATCCTCCAGTCCAAAGACATTCACAGAATAAAGGCCACCTGGCACAAAATAATATTTCCTGTATGTGTGGTTATGAAAAATAGAGATCAGTCAGTCAGATAGAACAGTTCTAAGAGTTAATAATTGCAATACAGCATATGCACCAAGCTTAAGTTTTTTACCAGTGATTGATTGGAGAAAATAGAATTGATCTTTAAATATAATACAATTGTTCTGTACTCATGGTGCGAAAATGGAGAACTTCCAATATTAAGTTTATAACAGTCCATTTATTTTAAAGATATTTTATAAAAAATCGCATGGATGGAGCACATATATACACACGTAAGTACACACGGAAAAAACAGAGTGGTCTAGGGACTTGTAAGTCCCTGACCAAAGGTCTGGGAGGGGAGAGTGTCGGGTTTGTTGGTGGGTGTTTCCTTGCGCTGGCTGTGCATATAATTGCGTCCATAAAAAAAACAGATCTCTGAATACGGCCCAGAATGTTATGGTTGGTTATTGGTTAATTCCAGAGTGCTGGGGTGATTTTAAAAATACATGATATATGACCTACATATGACCTACATTATTAGTGTTAGGACCACCTAAACAGAGAAGCCTTGTAATTGGCTTGGGGCTTATCATATATTTGCAAATGTAGGTAATGAATCTCTCTGACATTTATTTTAAAGATAGAGGGCCGGATTCACAACCCTGTACTTGTTCCACATACGTCCTTAATTTCCCGATACTAGCTACTACGCAAGTGTAGTAACTATTTTACGTAATCTATGTATCGTTTTGTTACGTAGATTGCGTGTATGCGGTCATTAAGACCACATATAGGCAATCTAAGTAACTAAACAATTTTATTGTCAACATTACACATGGGACAAAATATGTTGTTTTTAGATGACACAACGACAAGTAACAGATTATACACCGGGCCTGACTCACAGGTTTTAAGTTGTTGTCCATACGCATGTTTCCACATCTAAATTGAAGCTCCCTCCCACACCACCTCCCCTTTTTTTAAGAACCTAAGGCACTTTAGAGTGCCCTAGGCCTTCCCTAACTCCCCGTGCATAATTTCCTTCCTAACAAGGAGAATACACACACAGTTTCCTTTGCCGCATCCTCATCAGCTCCTTTATATACCTCCCCTAGCCACTCTTCTTAAAAATGACTGCTGTCGCATGCCTCTTCCTTCATAAATAACTATGTGTGGTCTTTAAAGACTGCTCATAGTTAAACTACATTCTTAAGTACTATGTACATTACATAGTCACAAATTTAAAATACAAAAAAAAATCATAATTATGCACTTGAGACTCAAAAACCTAAAAGCTCTATATAATATTAATAGCACTACACTGGAAACTACTGAGCAGGAAAGAAATCTAGGCCTAGATTTACTAAAGTCAATTTTGTTGAAATCACCAGTGTTTGCTTGTTTTTTCAGTCGATCTTGAAATGTCCCATTTACTATTGTCAACTCGACCATCAAATTGCCGGAGATGGTGGGTTTTTAAAATTGCCGGAGATGAACTCTCTCTGGCGATTTTTTACATTGGGATCATACAAGTCTCAGATTTACTATAGGACAAGTTGCAAAATCACTGGAGATTGGGCCCAAGATCGCCAGAGATAATAGAGGTGGGTGTGAGTGGAGAGTTTGGTCAAATCGCTGGCAATTGGTCTGCAAGTTATCCTGTGCCTATAAAAACAGCTGAAGATTTTGGCTTGTGTTTCAACTATGTGTGCTTTCGTAAATCTGCTGCATGGGTGCTGAGCCATACTTAGGGCCACAGAAATGAGTATTTCAAGTATAATAAAAAGGAGAATATTCACTAACGTATTTGTGCTCACATTAGTCAAAACAAAATTGCAACAATATATACAAACATGCACTAAAATAAACAGAACTAAATAAACCTTTAATGCTGGTACTTACAAGAAGAGAATTTAGCAGCAAATACAAGCAGAAACAAGGCAATCAGTCACCAAAGTAGCCACACTCCAACAAACACCACTAATGCCAAACAGGAAGCAAACTCTGTTTTATAAAGGATGGAAGATGAACTCTCACAATATTTCAGTGAACTCCGTCGATTTGCATGCAAACTCCGGTGATTTTACAACAAATTCCGTCGATTTTGGAAATCCAAAGCATAACATGTAAAAGATAGAAATCGCTGTCATCTGTTTAACAACACACATTGCTGTAGTTTGATAATTGCTGAGCAAACACGCCCCTTAGTAAATTCAGGAGAAAAATTAAAAAAATCTCTGGACAACTACAGCAATATATGGCGATTTGCTTTGTTGATTTAAATCCCCCTTAATAAATCTAGGCCCTAGAATTCACTGTTTCATATGACTTAAGGGTAGGCAAGCAATGCAACAAAGCAATAAGAAAGCCAAATCAGATGATTGGTTGCACTGGGACATAAATAAGTAACAGAAAGAGAGAAGTAGTAAGGGAACTTTATAGGTCACTGGTAAGGCCTCATCTGGAATACTGAGGGCCATATCTCAAGAACACATATATACATTGCATGGCATGTGTCAAAACCTAAGGTAGATAAATGCTGGTCACTAATATAGGTAAAACCCTATTAGCAGAAATAAATACTGAATAATACAAACTAATTTAATAGTGAAAATATAAAAATAAACTATAAATAACCAAATATTGAATGGACTAAAAAAAACTTAAATCTAATGGTTGGAATATAAAATAACGTTTCTAACATAGGTAAATTAGCCCTGGGTACTTCTAAATAAAAACCTAAAGTACATATGTATCAGGCTAAGTAGGCCTGAGTTGTATTGAGAGACTGTCACAAGTAAAGCTCATTTCATATGATCATCGATTGAATGACAGAGATAAACCAACATAATACAACAGACTATAAAGTTATGTCTATGAAGGAGACACTTGCTACGTCCTAATTAAATATATACAATATAATAAAATGTTATGTCTATGAAGGAGACACTTGCTACGTCCTAATTAAATATATACAATATAATAAAATGTTATGTCTATGAAGGAGACACTTGCTACGTCCTAATTAAATATATACAATATAATAAAATGTTATGTCTATGAAGGAGACACTTGCTACGTCCTAATTAAATATATACAATATAATAAAATGTTATGTCTATGAAGGAGACACTTGCTACGTCCTAATTAAATATATACAATATAATAAAATGTTATGTCTATGAAGGAGACACTTGCTACGTCCTAATTAAATATATACAATATAATAAAATGTTATGTCTATGAAGGAGACACTTGCTACGTCCTAATTAAATATATACAATATAATAAAATGTTATGTCTATGAAGGAGACACTTGCTACGTCCTAATTAAATATATACAATATAATAAAATGTTATGTCTATGAAGGAGACACTTGCTACGTCCTAATTAAATATATACAATATAATAAAATGTTATGTCTATGAAGGAGACACTTGCTACGTCCTAATTAAATATATACAATATAATAAAATGTTATGTCTATGAAGGAGACACTTGCTACGTCCTAATTAAATATATACAATATAATAAAATGTTATGTCTATGAAGGAGACACTTGCTACGTCCTAATTAAATATATACAATATAATAAAATGTTATGTCTATGAAGGAGACACTTGCTACGTCCTAATTAAATATATACAATATAATAAAATGTTATGTCTATGAAGGAGACACTTGCTACGTCCTAATTAAATATATACAATATAATAAAATGTTATGTCTATGAAGGAGACACTTGCTACGTCCTAATTAAATATATACAATATAATAAAATGTTATGTCTATGAAGGAGACACTTGCTACGTCCTAATTAAATATATACAATATAATAAAATGTTATGTCTATGAAGGAGACACTTGCTACGTCCTAATTAAATATATACAATATAATAAAATGTTATGTCTATGAAGGAGACACTTGCTACGTCCTAATTAAATATATACAATATAATAAAATGTTATGTCTATGAAGGAGACACTTGCTACGTCCTAATTAAATATATACAATATAATAAAATGTTATGTCTATGAAGGAGACACTTGCTACGTCCTAATTAAATATATACAATATAATAAAATGTTATGTCTATGAAGGAGACACTTGCTACGTCCTAATTAAATATATACAATATAATAAAATGTTATGTCTATGAAGGAGACACTTGCTACGTCCTAATTAAATATATACAATATAATAAAATGTTATGTCTATGAAGGAGACACTTGCTACGTCCTAATTAAATATATACAATATAATAAAATGTTATGTCTATGAAGGAGACACTTGCTACGTCCTAATTAAATATATACAATATAATAAAATGTTATGTCTATGAAGGAGACACTTGCTACGTCCTAATTAAATATATACAATATAATAAAATGTTATGTCTATGAAGGAGACACTTGCTACGTCCTAATTAAATATATACAATATAATAAAAATGTTATGTCTATGAAGGAGATACTTGCTACGTCCTAATTAAATATATACAATATAATAAAAATGTTATGTCTATGAAGGAGATACTTGCTACGTCCTAATTAAATATATACAATATAATAAAAATGTTATGTCTATGAAGGAGATACTTGCTACGTCCTAACTAAATATATACAATATAATAAAAATGTTATGTCTATGAAGGAGATACTTGCTACGTCCTAATTAAATAAATACAATATAATAAAAATGTAATGTCTATGAAGGAGACACTTGCTACGTCCTAATTAAATATATACAATATAATAAAAATGGTAAGTCTATGAAGGAGATACTTGCACCGTCCTAATTAAATAAATACAATATAATAAAAATGTTATGTCTATGAAGGAGATACTTGCTACATCCTAATTTAAATGTACATAATATTATAAACATACACACTCCTACTCATTTTTGATCCAGTAGGTACTAAACAGGACATCTATATATGAATGTATGGATCTCAATTTCTATTACTAACTATAAAGATTGGGTCAAACTCTCGTTTTCCCCACATATTTTTAATCACTATATTGTCGTGTGTTGCACTTTAGTATTTGTTCTTTTTAAACATATTTCGCTGGCATCTGTTTGTCACTAATCTCCATTGGTTTCTTTGTTATTTGCTGGCATTAATTTTCTACAATATAATGGTACAGAACAGATAACAATACTCTCTTTTTAACAAGATATATAATAAAGTACTTTATTTAAACTGATATATATCTGTCCCTATTCCAATGGCTTATGAGTGCAAATATCCCTTCTCTGCCTCTTCTCTTTCTTCATTGTTATTCATAAAGGGTGGAGTATCTTTTTCTAATAATTAATATTTTTGGATGTGAATAATATATTTGGTAATTTTTCTAATTGGACTCAGTGCTACACTTGCCTGTTTATAATACACTATGTGTTTGATTTATGTCAGCGATAACATCATATTTCTGAGTGCGGCAATTTGTCCTTACAATTCTTAGCATGTGTAAGGAATATGTAAACAAACAATAATGGGTTTTAGTGAATGGTTTTATTAATACATAACAAGATCAAATAAAATACAAAAAATAATGTTGAAAACACAATACAATACAATTCTTCTAATGAATAGCAGGTAGGACACAGTCTTGTGCCTTCAGATGTATAGCAATCTTAATTGGTAAAAACAAACAATGGTAAAAGTCCCGGGATAGTAATTCAGCCATAAGATGGGAGGTATAGAGAGTCTGGTCGTTCCTGCAACCCCTCCGACGCGTTTTGAATATAATTCTTTCTCAAGGCAATCCTTGCAAAACCTTGAGAAAGGATTATTATTTTCGAAACACGTCATTTCTGATTTCTCTTGATACATAATATAAGGTAAGATTGAAATTGTGTTTTTTATAAAAAATATTTTTATCTGGTTATTTGAAAGGTGAATATTCCCCAAAAATTAGGCTTTTATCCATAAGTACTCAGGACTCATTTACCTATGTTAGAGACTTTATTATATCTTCCAACCAGTAGATTTTTATATATATATTTTTTTTAGTCAAATCATTATCTGGTTATTTATAGTTCCTTTTTATATATTTACTATTAAATTAGTTTTTATTATTTGTTATTTATTTCTGTTATAAGGTTTTTACATATATTAGCATCCAGCACTTATTTACCTTGTGCTAGAATTATCTTAAAGGTACCTTTGTGTGCAAGTGGCTGTTTTCTGAAGATAGGGGGCACCATCAAATCCACTGTATAATTGTATATGTGTCAAAAAATACAAAGAAAGACTAGAGGAGCTAAACCAGAGTTGCAGAGTCTCCTGGAATATTTGGGAGATTTCTATAATTCTGGCATTTCTCCCTGTATCCTGGAAAGCAGGCAAATCTCCCGTAATTGTAGCCTAAAGCCCCACCCCCATATATTATACTGTAATTCCTAGTGTTAGTAGGGATTGGGTGGGACCTGATGTAATAATTTGCATGATCAAGCCTCCAGTAACACTATAAATAGTAGCATTAATTTAGAGGGGTGGGGCTTGGTCTTACGGAGAGAAGAAATAGAGAGTAGGGCATGGATTTAAACTAGAGGCTGGTAGGCTAAGAGGAAATGTGCAGAAACATTACTTTGCTGAAAGAGTAATTGATAAGTGTAGTAAACTTCTATGTGATGTGGTAGAGGCTAACACAGTAGAACAATTTAAACATGCTTGGGATAAATATAACGATATTTGGAACCTTAAACAAAACTGAAGGTCAAATAGTGTCTAGGGTCACTATGGTTTTAAAAATATGGAGCAAGTGGCTCTTATCTGCCATCACATTCTATCCCGCCCCATATCGCAAGATGTGTGAAACTGATTTCAGATTGCCATACTTTCCTTACTATGTTTATATAAGAATGTCAGGTTGGTTTGTCAGATGCTTGATTGATAATAGAAAGAAAATAAATGCAAGGTTTAACTGCAGTGTGCAGCTGAGTAAAGAAGACAACTGTGTATACTAGGACAAGGAACTGTTGGGGTAGAATTAAGGCAGAATAGTGTAGGAGTTTAAAGGCCTATAGTTAGTGTGGTGGTTTACAGACTATGGGAAAGTTCTGTATGAGAGAAGAAAGTTCTGTAACCTGGAATTTATAATATGGGGGCATTTCTATGGTGCAGTGGGCCCTGGCTGGCAGGGCATGCTGGCGCTTGTGGTTCTCCTGGCATCAATGTGTATGCTGGTGCTTGTAATTCTACAAGCAGCAGTATGCCATGTAGGGTTGATATTATTTATTTATTTATGTTGTAGCAGGTGAAGGGGTTTATTTATGTACAATGTTTTTTTTTTTTACTAATGAACTTTTTTTTTTACAGCTTCGGTGAGCTGCTCTTTACGCTTACACCATCGTAAGCATACAACTTGTTAAGCAGCCACAGGACAGCACTGCATGAAATATTTAAATGAGAAAAACACCCCGCTTCTCATTTAAATATCGTGGATCTCCCAGTTCCACAGGCGCAGTGCAGTCGGATGCGGACACAAACGGATGGGTACCCTTGCACCCATCTTTCTATGCGCACTCCTGATTTGAGCATGCACAATGCTCATTTTTCCTGTGCTTCCATTTGAAAAAAGACGGAAGCGCAGCTCAGAATCCGGGCCTTTGTGACAAGGGAAGGGATGTATGTTGGTACAGTTATGATTATTGTGTTGTATTTGTATTTTGTTAGATTCATGTAACCAATTTCAGGTCACAGAGCTGGGCAGCAGAAAGTTCGCAAGACATGCAGCATAGTATGTAAGCCTTGTCAAGAGCTTCGTCCCAGTCTATTTTCCCAAAAAATACACTGTTGTTTATAGTTAGCTTTTGCTGACAACATGACGACTCTTTTCATACATTGCTTGGTGGAATTTTGGCATAAAATCATCTTGAAAGAAATTAATCCCATTGAAATCTATTGCAAGAGTTTCTTTTGATTCCTTTGATGCAATTGTTTTGTCCTGTAATTGTCCTAGTTTTGCCAAATTACTTAGAACCCTTAAGGAAAATTGGAATATTATGTAGTCAATTACATGATGTGTATCAAACAAAACAAATCCCATCAATTGAAGCAAGATCTTTTATCTAGAAATCTGGGTGTGTTCAAGCAGAAGTTATGGGCTAAGCATAGAGCTCAGCATATAGTACAGATAGACTACCAACTGTTAATGAACTACAAGTCCCAGTAAGGTCTGCCAAATGAGGAGAAAATAAAGAAGCTGTTCCAAAGTTTTATTCTGTTAAAATAGGTTAAATAGCATTTGAAGAATGATGATTCAGCTGGAACCTTTCTGTACTTCTTTACTTATATTTAGAAATGGTATCAAAATGTCTTTTTATTTCATGTGTGTTCCCAGACTATTTAAACTGAGATGTCTGTTGAATGATAAAAGTTTTTGTCAATGAACAAAGAATTGGTGGTTTCATAGGGAGCTCTTTATGAAATGTTCAAAGTTTAAGAATAATGCTGTTGGATTATCAGCTGTAACCCAAATATTACCCTGCAGCCAACTCCACAACCTCTTTTTTCATATTAGACCCCAAATATTTCAAAGACTCTTTAAAAGACCTTTTTTACAGTACAAGTGATAAAATGCAAGTGTGGCTGTTATAAATGGAAGATGTGCTTGAACTTTATTCCTAATTGATGGATGGTACTTCCTCTCAGCTTGCCAAATTTTGTGTGAAGTGAGTAACTAACAGAACCCGCTTAGTAGCTACTAAGAAACACTAATGAGGTGATGGAAGTCAAACACTGCTTAAGAGTTAGAATGCCACTCACAATGTACATCAAGTCATCTTGTTAATGTTCAACCACAGAGATGGTGGTGGAGCTTGATTTAGTGAGGGTTAAAATAGTATATGGGGATAGGGGCTACCCTTATTCCTTATGTATTGTCATAACTTGTCACCTTGTAGTGTGAAACCCAGAGCCCAGTGTTAGACATTGGGTTGACCTGGATAGTGAGGTGCCTGCTGAGAGTTTGTTGGAGTTTATCAGCAGACTGGAGAAAATACATAGAATTAAATCCATTTGAATGCATATGAGCACATCCCCTTTACTTAAGTGAATAAAATAAACTCATGTACTAGATCCAGAGCTAGAATATAAGAGAGAAAAGTTACTCCTGGGCAAAACCATGTTGAGTACAGGGGAGTTAAATTTCATCTGTTGCACAGTATTATATATGAAATGTAATGTTTCCCAGCCCAAGTCTAAATAACAGTGTAAAAATGAGGCTGGTCAGTGTCTCTGTGTAATAAGCACAAGCAAAGTATTCTTCCTGCATGCATAGAATAAAATTAATCTGACTCCCCCTGAAATCAACATGGTTTTGCCCAAGTGTAACTTTCCTCTCTTATTTTCAAACTCTGGATCTGGCCCATAGCTGTACGGTGTATTTTTTAAACCTGCCAACATGTAACTTAAAGTAGTAGCCTATATGATACTGGATACTTGCCCAAGCAAGTGCACCTGATCCAGAATCATATGGAATTAAGCATAAGTTATGTCAAAACATTTGCACTAGACACAGGTCAGGCCTAAGCCCATGACACTCCTTGACCTATTGCAGACCCATACGCTAGAATTTACTTTGTGTTCATATGCTACGTGCCGTACTTGCATATTCATCCAGAGGTACTATTGCATGTGCCTTTGGATTGCAGGATTTACGCCTGCATGTACTAGCGGTGCATGGTTATTTGCATGCACTTTTGGATCAGCCACAAAACTGGCCTAATTGACAGTGGATATAGCCTTTTCTTGATGCCGGATACCAGCATTCAAATATCTAATTTCTGCATAAAAGCTACAATTGAATTTATTTCAGATTAATGCAAGACAAAATGGACCGGATCCAGACTCCTATAGAACATATGATATACACAAGCTGTCTGCATAAATCAGCTGCTGTGAAATCAGTGAAACCTGGGCTATGCACGGAGCGCAGGATGTATGGAAGTTTATCCGGACATCCTGCAGTTCTCTATGTGGGATGGGCCAGATCTTCGTGCGTTCTTTATATGCAAGGTGGACTGGACTCCATATTTAAATTGCACAGTAAGGGTTGAGTTTAGCACTTACGTACGATTATGCAAGGTTAAAGGTCTGGACTAGATAAGGTAGGGTTCAGAACTGTATATGAGAGGGGAGTGACATGTAGTACCCTCTCATCTGCGGACATTCAGACCTCTGTGCCTATGGAACCGTTGCGAGTCCCAGCTGCTATGTTACAGATTGCAAAATAGGGACAACCGAAAGTGTATTTTTGGCTGTCCCTATTTCGAATGTGTAACATTGCAGAATTTTTTTTTATGAATGGATGACTGTGCAATTCGCATACTCACCCATTCATTTTCGGGAAACCGCACCGCTGCCTGACCAGACCACCGGAGAGGTAAGTAACCCTCTCTGGGGACTTTAGGGTTAGGCTGCGGGAGGGGGGACTTAGGGTTAGGCTGCTTGAGGGGGGACTTAGGGTTAGGCTACAGGAGTGGGGACTTAGGGTTAGGCTGGGGAGAGGGTGAGTTAGTGTTAGGGTAAGGGAGTAGGGAAGCTTTACCTTTCGGAGCACCGTGTTCTGTGCTGTTCAAGGCATGAGCAATCGATTTCCCAGCCAGTTCGGAACTGCCTAGGAGTGAATGGCCCTTTTGAAATAGGGCCGTTCGATACGGGGACCTATACCCCTACGGAACACACGCAGAGCTCTGGATCAGGTCACATATGTCTGAAGTAACTTTTTTGTATAGTATATGATACATTTTTGCATTGCAGGTGATTTAGCCCAAAAGCAAATTTACAACTATTTAAATACTATGACATTGTACCATTTAGCATAAATAAACTCTAAAACTAGAGTTGAATCTAAAAATTACACACAGACAGATGCAATTTTCAGTTAAGACAATCCATGATATGTTACACTGAGAGAGTTGTATGATTGTGTCCTAGTTGGGATGTCATTCATCTTGCAGTTTTGACAGGTTCCATGGTAATATAGTGTATTCCTCAACATTTATGCAGCTATTTTGCAAAACTCCCATGTTTGTAGGTATCCCATTGTCTAAGAATAGCACTCCCTGACCTGTGTCCTTGTATATTTCAGCTGCTATTCACCAAGTCTCACGACAGTCACTTCAGTTAATGACAACATCGGAGCCATGAATTCTCATGGTAATTATATACAATCCTTGT
>WWET01001914.1:74131-90965 GCA_011038615.1 Limnodynastes dumerilii | reverse complement strand
TTCCTGCTTCTCATGACAAAGCACCTGTCCTGGTGTAGTTCACTCAATTGAATAGATTGTCATCGTCCTTGGTGGACAAGCTCCATGGTGAGTTAAAGGCTTTTAACATTGAACAAAACACATCAAAAGCTCTGACAGCTAAACTGTCCAAATTAATAAACTATTTCTTAGCTTAGTCTATTGTCAAAGAGATTTTAATTAACTCCTCTTTTTCTGACATAAAAGTGCACACACCATCTACTACATAATACAAAGACACAGATAGTAGACGCCTATTGCCTTTTATTACCCAAATGCATGGTATAGCCAAGGCAGGGAACCTCAGATGCAGACCAATGCATTGTCTATGCTATGTGAGAATAAAAGGCAATACAGGTACTCTCAATTAAATAATGAGTATATGGTAACATGAAATGTTGCCCATTGTGTGTATACACTGGGAGTAATGCGATTAAGTCTGCATTTAGACACACACAGTAGAACATATAGTTTCCCCATCAGAGAAACTGCCAAAATTCCTGACAGTTTCGATCGTGTGTTCTTTGCCTGAACTCGCAGGGAGGCTGTCTAAAAATTCCCCCATGGCTCTGCACCCACAGGGGGTTAAATGAGTATAACCACTCCAAGAATGCTACTGTCAGTGGAGGAAGGGAGGAGGAAGCTGGGTGGAGAAGATCATACAGCTAATAAACTTGCAAAGCTGTCTTTCCAAACCACATTTACCTCTAATGTTCTGCACCTCTGGAGCACATTTGTCACTAGGAACCTTATATAGATTCCATTCCAGACTACTGGATTGAAGCAAAGGTTTACCACACAAAAAGACTTTAATAATGCATGGACACACATGGGCTGAAGCATGGGCTCTATGTCAGCACCAGCACTGTATTGCAGCTGTATCGGATGAATGTATTTTATCCTGAAATGTGAAATAATCATAGCTTTTTCTGCTTGGAGGCATGTGAGACCAAAAGGAAACATTTTATCACTCCAATTTAAAGTATACATACAGATAAAATATGCAGCTGTTTTTCCAAGAGCTGGTTATTTCCATTACCCTGGTTAAAAACCAGGTCTGTGTAAGCCAACAAATGGGAAGAGGCCAATTATAAACTGCAATCAAGAAATTGTGGCTTTTAATTGGTTTTCCCTCTTCAGCCATTTTAAAGGCTCATGTAAAATAGATTTGCTGGCACTTTTTTTTTTTAGAAAACCACGGGAGCCTTAGAAATGCCGCTGTGTATACAAATATACCAGATGCTATTTTCTAAAAATGATTTTTATCCATTTTCCAATAGAATTAGACATGTAGGATTTAGACATACCCAGCAAAGGTTTCCTTTATCCAGGGGAGTTTTAGGCATATAGGACCGGATACAGACTTAAGAAAAGGGAACGTATTTAAGGGACTTACAGTCCCTGGATCCCTACCTTAAGTATTCTGCACAGTGCTCAGTCTATGGAATTCTGAACTGTAAGTAAGGGCTTAGCCAAGGGGTGTGGGTCCCGGCTTAGAAAGCCCTAGTTCCAAACTGGCTGGGACAGAGCTGTAGCTAGAAATTTTAGCGCCAGGGTCAAAAATTGAAAATGGTGCCCCCAGCTCTGTGTAAGTAATTAGTTTAACCTTAAAAATGAACTGTCTGCCATTCCACTTTGACCGCCTCTATTGCCCACCCCTAGTTACGGCCCTGGGCTGGGATATCAATTGCTTATGCCTCGATGAGGCATAGCAATCGATCCTCAAGCACCGAACATGGTGCTTCGATAGGCAAGCATAAAAACTACCCCAACCCTTTCCCTAATTCTAACCCTAACCCTCCCCTTACATTACCCTAACCCTCCTTTCCCTGCAGCCTGACTCAAACCTTCCCTTCTCCCTTGCCTGACCTTAAGACTCCCTACTCTATAGCCTAACCCTAAGACCACCCTCCCTGCAGCCTGACCCTAACCTTTCCATTGTGTGTGGGGCTCCAGTCCGAATGGCCGATTTTCGAATTGGCCGTTCCTCCCCAGCCAGTTACAAACTGGCTGAGATTTTGATTACATATGCCTTGAGGAGGCATTGCAATCGATCTATGGAGTTCCGAACGTTCGGTGCTCCAAAAAGTCCCCCACTACTTCCCCTAATTCTTACCATAACCCTCCCCTCTTACTATCCTAATCCTCCTTCCTGGCAGCCTGACCCTAACCCTCCTTTACTTGCAGCCTGACCCTAACCCACCATCTCCCGCAGCCTTACCCTAACCCTCCCTCCCCTGCAGCCTGACCCTAATCCTCCCTCCCCTGCAGTCTGACCCTCACCCTCCCTCCCCTACAGCCTGACCCTAACCACGCAGAAAGAGTTGACTCACCTGTTCCCTTGGTCCGGAGAGCTGTGGCAGAGGTGCGGCGTAGTGATCTCTTCTTGCCAAAAGTGAATGGGTGAGTATGCCGAATGGCATACTCACCCACCTGGCTGTAATGAATCCATACACATGAAGTTGCATTCAATTTTATATTGTACCACAACCTTTCATTATGTTGTTGAAGATGCATTAATTTTCCCATTCCATTCTGGATCAGGTCCAGTGTCTTCATACTTGTCTTTCACTATTCTCTAATAATTGTAACAGCTATATACTGCTTTGTCTCAAATCATCTGTCCCCAACAGACTACCAGGCAATTACACTCAGACAGTTAAATGGTGTTCAGTTCTCTAAACAGCTGTTCCAGAGTTAAGTTGATAAGAACAGTACATGTTAAAATGAACAGCTGCAGTAAATGCTGTTGGGGAATGTGGTCATATACGCAAAGAGAGAGGGGGTTGGTTCATGTGTGGGGCCACTGCAAGAACAACTTTCACAATTACTAGAAAGGAATAGCAGAAAGGCGTTTGAATTTATTACTACAATTTCTTCTTGTAAATCACTAGATGGCCCCTTGAATAATAGCTGCATTTTAGGATCTTACACTTCTTATAGGATATAAACACTCGATTCATAGTATGAAGCCATGTCTAGACTAAATGCATGCATCAAGTGCTATAGATTTTTTGTTAGTTTTTTGCCACAAATCTAAAAATAGAATAGATAAAAATAAAAAAATAAATAAATAAAAGTTAAAAAGTTTAAACGTCAAAAAAGATTAATGAGATTGTGGGGACTTGGCTTCACTCCCCTTGGTGATTTAATATCCACTACCATTTCTATGAGACAGCAGCAGTTTGATCTCTTGGCGACCTCCACTGCTGCCTGCATTTTTTTCCGCCTTCACTACACCACTATACATGCATGTACAGTTTGCTTAATAACACACACACACAAACACACACACATATTTTATACATAAAATTCATTGGTTTGATTGTTTGTTTATTTGTCTACGGTTATGCATTCATCGGGGATTAAACCAACGTGAGGTGGTTCATTAGCGATTAGCAGTGGAAGTAAGCAGCAAAGCCATAAATAGGGGTGTGCGATAGGTGCAGCCGCCCAGGGCCAATAAGTTAATATTTCAGGTTAAATTGGTTTGGAATTTAAGGTCATGTTTTATGGATTATCTGTTATTGGGGCACAGTATGGATTACCTGTTATCGGAGCATAGTATGGATTACCTGTTATCGGGGCAGAGTATGGATTACTTGCTTTTGGGGCACACTGGGCCGGATCCAGAACTACGTCCGTCTTCCATAGACGGACGTAATTCACTGAAAAATAATAGCTGTTTTTTAGACCGCATATACGCAATCTACGTATCGAAACGATACGCAGATTACGTACAATAGCTACTACGCATGCGCAGTAGCTATTGTTCAGTGAATTAGTTCTGGATCCGGCCCATTATTCCTATATCAATAATGGGGTACATGACTTTTTTAAGGTTATTGTTGAACTTTATAGAGAGGTAATGTTTATATTATATAGACACATTTTAATTGCACGCAGCAGATGTTACTCATCGTAACTCATTACAAAAGGGCGTGACATCCCTACGCAAGCCAAAAATATGCATTGTGGGTGGAGGGAGGCATTTAAATTGTACAGTATGGGCTGGGTTAGGCACTTACGTATGACAATGAAATGCATACGGTTCAGAATACATAAGTCAGCTAAGTTATGTACATGAGAGGGGAGTGTATTATCCTTAGTAGTGCATAACTTAATGCAGACATGATATATCATCAAATCCTGTGGTTAGCTGCAGATTTAGCACTTTAATGGAGTGTGATTTCCATCACTTACAAAATAGTGGAGCTGCTAATTCACAGGTTTATGTGTTCGATTACTGGAGGTCAGGGTCGCCATTAGAAATTGTGGGGCCCTGAACTGACAAAATATGCAGGCCCCCTTCCCCACCAAAAAAAAATATATATATATCAAGCCTTTGAACATGTCAATCATGCACTGGATTTATGCGGCACAGAGATTTTTTTTTAATAGTTTAAAAAATAACAGATTTTTTTAATAGTTTAAAAAATAACTGATTCTATATTATAAGGTGTAAGATCCATCTCAGTAACAGATTCATTGTATAAGTTATACAATGATTCTGTTACTGTCTGAGATGGATCTTACACCTTATGATATAGAATCAGTTATTTTTTAAACTATTAAAAAAAATCTCTGTGCCTCCTAAATCCAGTGTATGATTATAACATGCAGTGCTGGGAATACTTATACTGTATGTTATAATCATGTACTGGATTTCTATGGCACAGAGATTTTTTAATAGTTTAAAAAATAACTGATTTACTTACCTCTTTTTTTCGTCCTGTGTTTCTCCGACAGCCTCTCCTGCAGAGCAGCTCTAGGGCGCGGAATTCTGCCGCCCGGCGGCACTCCCCTCCATGTGATGATGTCACACGTCGTGACATCACACAAAGTGCCGCGGACCTTCGGCAGTGGAAGTGCAGAGGTCTGATACGTTGTATTCAGACCTCTGCCACTGCCAGCAGATACCGCAGCACCAGTGGGGGTTTGTTACTAGTGTCCTGGGCAGGACAGATAGGAGGCCAGGGGCTATCCCGGGCCCCCTCTCTGTCCGGGCCCGGGGCACTAGGCCCGGCTGTCCCCCCCTGATGGCAGCCCTGCTTGTTACTCACAGTGTATAGGATGATACTGACCAGTTCTAGTTTTCATGAAAACCTTTGCACAATGATTTATTAGTGGAGGAGTAATCTAAATGATTTTATTACATGCAGAATTCACAAATCTACAATCATTAAAGTTAATTTAACTGATTAAAAATCTAATTATTACCGTAATGAAAACAAACTTTACCACAGTTTTTCATTTGTTAGTTACAAAAGGAGAACAAGACTCTTCCTTAAATGATTACTCTCTAATTTACAGTACACCCAATGACAACCTTCCCGATATTACACAGCTTCATCCAATAACAAAATATGCATTTTATCTAGAGATGAGTTCATAATCTTGGGTTGGATCCACAACTAAAAAGGTCACCTGTCTTTGGTAATGCACACGCCAGATGTTCCGCAATACAACTCCTATA
Source organism: Limnodynastes dumerilii (assembly GCA_011038615.1). Taxonomy (NCBI): domain Eukaryota; kingdom Metazoa; phylum Chordata; class Amphibia; order Anura; family Limnodynastidae; genus Limnodynastes; species Limnodynastes dumerilii. The sequence continues at coordinate 85,471 of WWET01001914.1, read as the reverse complement.
TTATGGAACGTAGTTCCATACGATAGGTTTTCCATGGGGAGGGGCATTTCTTGAAATCCGCATGTGTGATTCTCGCCAGAGAGGTGGGGATAAGCATGCAGCTTAAGGTAAGTGGGAAGGAGGAAGGAATGCAGACAGATGCAGATCCGTGCAGAGATTTTAAGGCCGGATTCTGGACACATATATGTGCATATGTAAAATGCATGAAGGTCAGGATCAGGTCCATCATTTGAAGGAAACAGAGGTGCCACATGGCTTTCTTCATACATACATCCAGGAACATTATCAGCAATATTAGTGCCCTTAACAAATCAACAAACAGTGCCCATTAATCCTGATGACTGGTGTACAGTAATTTTTATAACATAAGATTCTACACAATCTACCCGATTGTTTTGCATTCTTTTGCTAGCAGTGAAACAAAATGAAGCTTGTAATTCTGTGTAACTGATCTAGCAGTGTCCAGTCTTTCTGACCATAAAACTCTATCATGTCTGATACTACAGCTTCCACGATGTAATACATTACATTATTCCAGAGAATGGGTGCATATTCTGTAAATGTTTTTTAGATGTATGTAGCAGGATTTAGAAACGGATTGTTCATGGTCAATAGTAACACCTAGGCAGCGAGCTTTTTGAGTAGTGATTATTGCTGTGAAATCAACAGAAATAAAGAGACCAGGTGGGTAACTTTAATTGGCAGGTGGAAATATTATTAGTTCTGTTTTTTCTCACAAAACAGAAAAGGAAGATCATTTATAGCACACACCTCTAAAGCTCCTGATATCCACAGATAAACTGTAAAAGTAAAATCTTTATTAGATCTATTGAAATCATCAAGCGAAATATAATAACAAAAAGTGAAGGTGAAAAAGTAGAAGAAATAGTGCTAATAAAATAATAGCTTTAGTTCCTCATATATATTACTATTAATAGTATAAATGCCTTTGAATTAAATAGTTTCTGCCTTATAGTTCATTTATTAAGTTCTCAAAACAGAGGTATATCTGCAATAATGTGAATTATTTACTGAGTAATAGAGCAAAATGACCAGATAATAAATAACTGGCTTAATGAAAAAATATCAATTGATAAATACAATAGTTCAGTTTGCTACACAAAATTAGAATTGCTACATTGCTAATTGCAATATTAATGGTAGTCAGATAATGATAGGATGGCTGGTTGAGAAAAATATCAATAAACATCTACAGTATTTAGAGAATGTATCAACTGAAATTACTGTATAGGTATAGGATTGCTACATTACAATCAAATAGTAGCAATATAAATAATAATAGATTAGCCAGCAGGCTGTTTTTAATACTGAAAGCACTCTAACAAGTCATGTCTCCAGTACATAGATGCGCCAGTTAGAACTAATGCAGCGGCAGAGTGTTCTAATATAAAGTTAATGGTTGTATAGATTAAAGCATTATACAAAGTGTAGAAGTAAGAGGAATGCAAAGTTGAACGCCAATGCGTGTTTCGTTTGGTGAAATCTTGAGTACTTACATTACACTACAAAGACAGAGAAAAGCTCAGAGTTTATGAATCCTGCTGTGGATCCTTTCTTTTTACATTATTTGCAACCAGTAGTGGATGTCTCTAAGGCCATCGCCTATTGAGAAATAAAGAGTTCCTTCCATTACTTTAAACTGCATTGGACAGTTGAGAGCCCACAATAACAGTGGATCTTCAACATCTATCCAATTGAAGGAGTGTTTCCAACCTTAATCCTAAGAAATATTTGAGCCTTACTGTTAATCTAAGGGACATTTTGTGTCTCATCTGGGTCTGTGCATTATACTTTGCAGGATTACAAAGCAACTTTACCTGGATATCCTGGGTGGCCACTTACATTTTGTCCTTGTGGTAACTAAGGTACCTAAAAACGGGGGGCGGGACGGGGAATGGAAGAATGAGTTTGGTGCGCATCTGCACGCACCTAACTCACTCTTGAGAGTGAATCAGGCCCTTATGTGACTAAATTGTGTTTAGACTGGGATCCATTTATCTGATGCCTTGTACATTATCCTCTCAGGGTGAATTGAATAACCAGAAATCTAATTGGTAATACATCTGTATAATACAAACAAAAAAAAGAAGATAAAACAAAAAAACAAAACCTATAATAAATGTACCATATTAAATAACGTAAAAGAGAGGTGAAAACCATCTGTTCGGGGCATGGATACATTTCTGGAGAGTATGCCTCCAAAGCATCTGCAAACCCCCTCTACCTCAAAAGCATCAAAAACATAAGCAGGGAGGGAGTAGGGTGGCTTCTGCATCGCCTCCTAGATCTGAGCCAGATGAATCAAATGTGCTATCATACAGTCCTATTGAACCAATCCCATTATCCCAAATGCAACAATATAAAGGACATGGCAAAAGAAATGTCCACTTGCCTAATGCCTTTAATGCATAAAAAGGTGGAGAACATGAAAACGCTTTATGATACTTCCCTAGCGAAAATTGACTCCAACACTGCCAGGATCAATGAACTGGAACAATGTTGCAGCGATTTGGAGGAGCATAAGTTAGATATGCCCAGGCCCACACTATTCAGGTTTTGTCAGAAAAAGTAGATAACCTGGAAATCAGGCATCGTCGTAACAATCTCAGTTTCATAGGATTACATGAGTCCTTTAAAAGCAATAAAATCATGCAGGTACTTACCCATGTCATCCCTGTCAAGCTGGGTATGGACATAGCGAACCATCCAGAACAGATTGAAAGGGCGCACAGAGTTGTCCTGGAAAATCCTTGACAGGGTTCTCGGTCTAGACCAATAGCGTCTAAATTCCTTGATTCTCGTACTAAGGAAGCTATTCTTTCAGCATACTTCCATCCCTGTCTGTAGAAGGAACATAAATCTTTATATTCCAGGATTTCTCTATCTTGGTTTCTAAGAAACAGAAAGAATTTTCTAAAGTGTGCAAAACACTATTTAACCAGAAACAGAGGTTCGCATTGCTATACCCGGCACAACTGAGCATACTGGCAGATGACCAGACCCATTATTTTACTAACCCCGATGAGGCAAAAAGATTTATACAATCACCAGAAAGACCAAACAATCTGCGAGAGTTCAATTTCAAATAGATCACATATTGGCTACTCAAATGCTCATAACATCTCTTTCTCTGGGATCCCAGTCTCTTTATGTTACTGGTTATTTAATAGTATGTTGATAGGCTTAGTTAAGTTTTTGTGCTACTACAGTTTAATGATCATGGCTCAAATTCCCAAAATATGGGTATTTGAAGCCTTGCTTGTTTGGTTGAAGGAAAATTTGAAAAAGAAAGTTTGTTCGTATCATATTTTACTTAAATGTCATCATTTGAATTCATGCAAATATGGTAATCGATACATGTTTATGTTTCTTTATACTAACTGTTTTATCCTCTTGAGGTCACATGTGGACATTATCTTGAGATCAATATGCTGCGCCTTCCGGTGGACCGTCCCTTGGAATGGGATAGAATGACCATGCCTCCGAATTCCCTTGAGAATAGCACAACGCACATGAAATTGAACTTTAAGGTGGTTTCCTGGAACGTGAGAGGACTAAATACGGAAAAAGGCTCTCACCCACCTTAGACATTTTTACAGGAAACACACTGGCTGGAAGGGTCTGCCTCGTCGTCTAAGGCTAAGGGGGTGAAAGAATGCATATCTGCCAATTACCACACAATAGGGGTCTCTATTTTACTAAGCAATATTCATCATACTCTGGGAGAAACAATTTTGGACCCAGGGGGTAGGTTTATCATATAGGATATCTTCATATATATATTCCATACACATTAGTAAACATATATGCAGCTATGGGTGGAGAGGCTTTCATTGCTGACCTTCAATTCACAATTTTGCAGCTGGATAATGCTCCCTTGATATTGATAGGTGATTTTAATGCAACAGATGACCCAACCATAGATAGATGACCCCCCAGGGCTTCCCACTCAAATGGAGATGGACAAAGTGTTGCCTCTCTTAAGGTGGGTTTGTGCTTGACAGATCCGTGGAGATTTCTGAATCCTACAGATGAGTCCTTCTCATTTTGCTCTGGTGTTCTTCGCACACTGTCTAAGATAGACCATCTTCTTGTATCCGATTTGCTGATCTCCCAGGTTCAGTCAACTCATCTGCATGAGATATTGATTTTGGATCATGCACCTGTGTCTATAGAGCTATCACTACCTAGTCCTCATATAATAATGTCTTATGGCAATTCCCGGATTATTTAATCTCCTCAGAGTATCTTCGCTGTAAATGGGAAGATTATGTTGATGATAACATAGAATATATAGCAGACATAGCATTGTTTTGGAGTGCTTCTAAAGCAGTTATGAGGGGTTACATCATTGAGTTTGTAGCAAGAAAACAGAAAAATTGCTAGAACTCTTGGGGAAATCCTTAGGGGCAACAGTAACAATAGCTTTCAGGACATATATAGACACACTCTCAGAGGATAATAACCAAATCTATATGCAAGTCCATAGGACGTTGGATCAGCACCTCACAACACAAGCCCAGAAGGGGTATGATTATGTTACGCAGAAATATTATAGATGGGGCAACAAAGCTGGACACCTACTAGCCAAAATGTCTAACCCTCTTCGTATGATAACACACATCACGGTTATAAGGTCTCTAGCAGGAAATACAACATATGCCAATTCGGAGGATATCGTAGAACAATTTTGAACGTACTATACCAACCTGTACGACGACAGTTTAATAGACTCCCAATTACAAGACCAAATATTATAACAAGCTAATTTGCTAAAATTGACAGTTGTACAAATGACTCAAGAGGAAATAAGCCACGTAATCAAACGCTTACCTCTTCATAAGGCCCCCAGTCCGGATGAATTCACAGCAGGTTATTACAAACAACTTAGTGTAAATATAGTTCCTCATCTACAGTAGCTCTATAACATGTACCGAAATCCTAATTTTAATGAGGCCCACACAATACTAGAAACCAGGCAGAGCCCCATCCCACTCCTAAATATAGATTTTAAAATATTGACAAAAATAATGGCAACTCATTTACAAAGCATTCTACCAGAATGTAAATTTTAAATCTCTTGTCTGGCCAGACACTCACAGTTCATCAGGTATCTTAACCCCGAAATGATCCTGCCTATTGTGGCATTGCAAGTCGTCAGCACAGCTTTCTTTCCCGTGCTCTATCTTTGATATTAATGTTGCATTTTTCATTTTTATTATTTTTATCTGTTTTGTAATTTTGAATAAATTGTTTCCATTTTATTGAAGGAGTTATCACTGGTTTAATACTTGCTCACCACTTTTTCCTTTTCTGTTTTTGGCATTCTACCAGAACTGCTCACCACGCACCAGCTAGGATTTGTGACGGGAGGGCAAGCTGTTAAAGGCATTAGGACTGCGATTGCAGCAGTAATATATACCAACCAATGACCTAATACTAATAGTATATTAGTAAGTTTAGACACTACTAAGGCTTTCAACACAGTCCTATAGGCACATCTTTTTAGAGTTTTCACATTGAGAGGATTTGGTAGAGATTTTGTATCAGACATTTTTACAATACCCCTACACTTCTCTAATAATTAATGGTCTATTAATTGATATTGATAAAAAGAGGCACCTGTCAGGGCTGTCGTCTTTCCCATTTATTGTTCAATCTGGTTATTGACCCATTGTTTAGGCTGTTAAACAATTCACAACATTTTGAAGGAAACAAAATAGGAGCAAAGAAGATTTTTTTTAAAAAAGCGCTTTTGCGGATGATGCATTTCCAAACCGGAGGCTTCTTTTTCACACATTCTTAATCAGTTACATCAGTGTTCCCCAACCTCAGTCCTCAGGGACCACTAACAGTGCATGTTTTCCAGGTCTCACAGCTGGAGCACAGGTGTGTTCATTACTAACTGTAACATTTTAAAAGCTCCACAGGTGCTGCTCATTATATCACTTGTGATTCTTAGAAAATATGGACTGTTAGTGGTCCCTGAGGACTGAGGTTGGGGAACACTGCATTAGAACACATATACAATGGCCAGTACAGAACAGTTAACTGTTCCAAAAGCCAGACACTCCTTGAAATACAGTGCAAGACATATGATACATCACAGAGAGTAACACAGTATATTAAGTATTGATTAAGAAGGTTAGTGGAACTATCCAGATCCCAAAGGACTAAAATATAGAAACCCAAGAACAACAGTACAGATACTAAGGAGTTAGAAGAATGTGAACAGTACTATATGTACAATACTATAAAAGTAATGATTTAAACTGTGAATGTGGTTAATTAAGACCTGTCACCTGGAGAGACCCAGGGAAGAGGGGCCATTAAGGCGGTATAATTAAAGTAGTTCCAGATCACTGTTATGATTGTTGTACTAACAGCTCAATCTTGTTCATCTGAATAAATAAGGGCAAAAGACAAATCCAACTAGGGTGTCAATATTTTATGGAAACGGTCAAGGGTTTTACGTTTAGTATAATTTTCTCATTGTTCAAAGTAGGGTTATGAGTGGCATTTAATGCTCCTGTTAAGGTGGTCATAAATTTCGATGTAACCCTTTTTTAAAGATCTTAATAAAGGCTTAACCTTTGGTAAGAAAGGAAGTATTTATATTGTACATACATTACATTAAAGTTGATGATGGCTCTTTCTTTATATATTTAATTTCAGCAACCCAGTATTGGCGAAACAAAGTTTTGGATATTGCTAAAGATTTTCCAGAGTACACATTTGCTATTTCTAATGAGGATGATTATGAATCAGAATTAAAAGACCTTGGATTAGGTGACAGTGGAGAGGAAGTAAATGTGGGAATTTTTGATGTGAATGGTAAAAAATATGCTAAAGATCCAGAAGAGTTTGACTCAGATTCACTTAGAGAATTTGTGTTGGCCTTCAAGAAAGGTACGTTGTAACTTTCTACACCGTGTCTTTGTGTTGTTTACCCACTAATACCCTAGGAAATGAAAAAGAAAATTAGTGTTGGCTTAAATACTATACTTAAAACTTGTGCAAACCATGTCTTTGGCTTAGATACCTACCCTCTAGAGCTTGTTTGATAGTAAGTACCTTAGAGCTGCACTGTCTTTTTGTTTAAGTGTAACTTTTTATTTTATCATTTTAATTTTGTGTGATTATTTTCTTTTATTTTAACTTTCCCATTAAATTCATATCTTGTTAGCTTCCTTCGTTAAATGGTTTTTCCTCACAGAAGTGGTAAGTAGCTTGGTCGCTTTTCCCTAGGCCTAGTTTACCTTCAACGTATGATGTACTGGTGCATGATTAGAACTTTTCCTTGAAAAGACCAAAGGATCTGCTTAATGGTCATTATAACTTTTATACCTGTGACAGGTGTAATACTAAATTACCAAGTGGCAGTATTTTACTGATTTCACAAAGGTTAGTTCAGGCAGTGTAGGACACTCCCTGTTCATGTTTTGCCTATTTTTAATCTGCTTATTAAATCTACTACTTGCCATGTACCCAGGCAGAGGTGGACCTTATTTGCTTGGTCACAACTCATGGCTTAGCCCAGGCCCATTCATTGTAACTGCTTGGTTAAGGCATATCACTCACAACATGGTAGTTACAGTGGATTTTCAGGTAAAAACTCTAGGCTCTTCTTACAGGAGGAAGGTGAACTTTTGGAGCAATTCTTATTACAAGAAAAAACATCTAATTCACAGAGTGGATGGTATTGTTAACTATTTAAGATGTAATTTGACGTTAAAAGAAGGTTCATGGCAAACTTATGCAGTAAGCATGTGATGATAAGCTACACATAATCATCCATAATGTGAGTGGATATACTTGCCTCGAGCTTATTGGCTTGCACTACCCTAAATTGGCACAATTGAATATTTTTAAAACTAGCAATACATAATTTCATAAAACACTCAGGATCGGATTCACACTTCAGTATTCAGTAGTTACGCATGTATTCACACCTAAGTGACCCGTTCCCTCCCCCGTTACGAGTGCCATAGGCTACCTTAAGTTCCCGTGTGTATTTTCCATCTTAAGTAGGAAAAATAAGCACAGACATTTTCCATACCTCCCTCCCTGGCTAATCTAAATGTTTCCCACCCCACCCACTTCTCGGAAGTTCCTACGGAGGCTGCTCTAGCGCTCCTCCTCTAACTAAAAAATTATGTTCGGTCTTTTAACCACACGCAGTGAATCTATGTGCGTAACTACTACATGGTCTGTATGACTGCGCAGTAGCTTAGTACTTTAAAAGCAGCTGCTTAGGTGTGAATCAGGGCCTTAGTGTCTAGATGCCCCATACCCCCCTTTGTATAAAAGGTGTTGCATATCTAGATGGTATACAACTCAATGAATGCATTCGTCCATTTCCTGGCCATAGTCATTGTTGATCACGTTTTGCTAGTCCAGCTACTTATTGCTATAGCTTTGGAACACATGCAAAAATTAATAATTTGTTTTCAACTATCTCCAAAACTCAGCAATCAGCCCCCCCCTCCCGTTTTTACTCAAACCTTCCCTGAGGCGGCATTATGCAGCCTCTTTTTACCTACAATACTCCAGGCAATTTTTAAAAACCGCACAGAGGTAATCTACGTACCGAACTGGTACAGAAATGTTTTAAAAAAAAAAAAGAAATCAGATATTACATATGTAACAATATTAATAATAGATCACCAAATATTTTATTAAGTCTTCTCTCTGAATGTAACTATATTACACTAAATTAACTGCACCCATTAATTAGGACATCACTGAGAAACTCCACCAAGGTAGAACTTTTACACCATTGTAACGGAAAAACCTATCTTCAACATGTTCAGCTCACCCAGCTTTTACTAAAAGGACCCCTCATGCTAAAGATTTCTGTTTTTAAATTGTACAGCTGTAACCAACCACAACGACATGGCCACACTCACTTTCCAACTCTCCAGCCTCCTCTGAGGTCCAGAAATGTGAACAGTCCTGCCAAATATATGGAAGTACATGTTGTTACAAGAATCTGTGGAAAAAGCTTCTTAACCTGGCACCTTCACGTACCACTGTGAAACAGGCCAGATGACATTAAATATATATCATTTGAAAACAAAGAAAGTGTATTTCATAAAAATAATCAGGCATATGTTCCCTAGTTATTTTTAGACATTAACTGAGTTATTAAAGATATAAACAACATATGTTATGTTTCCCTGATCTTATATGCAATTTTAGTTATCTGCCGCAGGAAAGTGGTGCATTGAATTGACAATAATGTCAGCAGAACAGTTACTTGACAGATATGGAATATAAACGGTATGTGTAAATTTCTGTCCTTTTTGACATATTATTTCATACATAGCATAGACTCCATTAAATCATTTTGTCTGAGCTGACATTCACCTTGCCTGCCCTAGAACCATTGTCAAACATATCAAATTTGAATATAATACATTTGACAGACTGTTAAGGACAGAACATCACAGAGACAAAGCAAAGTCAACAGAGTTATATGCCACTGCCAATTAACAGCAGTTTATCCTATTCTCTTAGTGTTATAACATTAACTAAAATTAGATACAGCATCTAAAATTTGCAGAATATATTTCCTTTCATAAATTGGTCATAAAGAGTACAGCAATTGGGATTTATAGTGGCAAGATGCAGGTGCTTCTAGAATAAGTTTTATTACATATATAATATTATATTTGTGTTCATCTTAAACAGACAATTCCAGGTGTGATACCACAAGTCACATCAGATTTTGTCCGGTATCAGTTATACTTATGCTGAAGGAGCATGCTGGGAGTTGTAGTTTCACAATACGTGGGGTGGCTATCGTTTCACTTTTATGCAGTTAGGAAACCACACTGAACAGACTATACGTTTAATGTGTGGCATTTATTCTTAACTCTACTGGATCTTGTAGCGTGCCGTCACCATGGCTCCCTATAGAAACATACCCATAGAATTTTTGTACTAGAACTTTTGTTTTCATTATGTTGTGTTAAAACAGTGATTAAAACTGTTTTTTTAACTGGATGATAACTGCCACATGGTTAAATGAATTCATGAATTCATAGTTAATTAAATTGAATTCAGTATATAGCTTCAACATTAGTTCCAGAGGTAAAGGATGTCCACAGTTTAAAGACATTCTTGGAGGCAATATCAAAGTCCTACTGTATATCGCTGGTAATGGCTGACCTACATAGAAACACATGAGGTGCCATTACCTGCTCGTTTGCATAGTTTGCAACTCAAGAGGTATGTTTATTATTGCGTGGCTCTAGTTTGTGTTTGGAGTTCAGCCAGGGCCAACAAACAGGTTGAGGCGAGCAATGTTCCTGAGTACTTGGCACCCCAGGATAGGTAAACTTTACACATAAAGTATCACTTACTAAAAGGAACTGTAATGAAGTTTTTATTGTAACTGAAGATTTGATTTTATCCTCCTTGATCATGCATTTTCAACAGCACATTATTATATTATTGGCTTTTTTATACCATCCAATATAACAGGTCAGCACAGCCTCAAGATTTTTTGGTTTTTCCATTTTAAATAATGCAAAATTGTAACAAAAATATTGTTTTTTAATTTATCAGTACAGCAATAATTGTATAAAAAGAAAAATGTAGTATTGGTTTCTTATTTATGAACTGATGGTTAAAAAACAATTAGTTATTTATTGGATTTAATAGCTTAGGACTTTATCCAGGCCTTCTGCTGCTGCTGCAGTGTTTGGAGGTCCAAGTGCATCAGCTGCGGAGATCCGAAGCCGGAACCCTACTGTAATCTTGCTTTCGTACATAGAAGGGAGCCCACTGACCTTGCACTCAAGGAACTTACGACAACAGAAATCTGGATAGTAGGTATGGTTTTAACCATGGCCTTATTGTACAATTACCTCTCCCTCCTTCTCCCACCTTGTCTACACAATGTACGCATCCTGTTCCATTCCTCTCCTCCATTGGAAACATTATGGAAATCTGGATCTGGAGCATAAAAATTACCAATTTTTGAAGATCTGGATCTGGTCCTTAATACTCAAGATAAATAGGATTAAGTAACAAATCACTACTGTATACATGCACCCATACGAACCCATGAGAGACAACTCCCATCTCTCACATAGAGTTCTGATTGATAGACCCAGGGCCGCCAAAAGAAATTCTGGGCTCCGGTACAGCAAGTTCTTGGGCACCCCCCGATACAGCAAGTTCTTGTTGATTGCAGCAGAGTTGATTGTGCTGTGGCGAAGCAGCGGCAAGCCGTCACAGGGGGTGTGGTCAACTGTGCCTCCTTGAATGCATGCCTAGCAGGTTTAAATCCCTATATATATATATATATAT
>WWET01001914.1:58176-73002 GCA_011038615.1 Limnodynastes dumerilii | reverse complement strand
TACACTGCACTGTCTCCGCCATATAATGCACTTTGTGACGTGTTATTTCGCACACTAATGCTGTGTATTGTGCTTATATCTCGCTCTTTCTATCAGTTTTCCAATCTTTGAAAATCCTTATTCAATGGACGTCCACGCCGGTGACCTGACCTGCACTAAATACTTTGCAGACTGTCCCCCGGACCTGATCCCTGTGCTTTATTCTGTTGGAGCGAAGCACAAAAAGCAAGGCTACAGTAACAAGGTGAGGAAGTGATAGTGGTGTGCAGTGTGATCAGGAAGGCACTAGCGATTACTATAATGACGGGCAAGGTGGCCTCTCATGCTGGAGATTTGCCTGCTCTCCCAGGATACCAGGAGAACTGCCCGAATCTCAGGAGTCTCCCGGATATTCCAGGAGAGTTGTCAACCGTAAGGCCGCAGACCTAGTCGTAATACTTAAGGTAGGAATCTGGACACGTAAGTGTGCAGATTTACTACCGAGAGCGGAGAGTGTAGGGGCGTGCACTCCCTGCTATACGATCGTACGAAGAGACCCGCGCACGTACTTAAGCCGTGCGTGGGTAAGGTAGCCAATCAATGTAACAAAGCAATGAGACAGGCAAGTCAGATGCTTGGTTGCATAGGGAGCGGAATTAGTAGCAGAAAGAGAGAAGTAGTGATGCCCCTTTATAAATCATTGGTACGCCCTCACCTAGAATACTGTGTTCAGTTCTGGAGGATATATCTCCAGAAAGACATAAATACATTAGAGACTGTGCAAAGAAGAGCAACTAAAATGGTCCATGGCCTGTGTAGCAAATCATACCAAGAAAGGCTAGAGGAACAAAACATGTATAGCTTGGAGCAGAGAAGGGAGAGGGGGGACATGATAGCAGCTTTCATCTATATCAAGGGTTGTGACTGGTTAGAGGAGGGGGCATTTTTCAGAGGAAGAGGTGTAATAGAACACGAGGGCATGGATACAAACTGGAGGGTGGTAGATTCAGAGGGAACGTGCGGAAATATCACTTCACTGAAAGGCTGATAGATAACTGGAATATTATCCCATCTGAGGTGGTTGAGGCTAACACAGTAGAACAGAATAAACATGTATATGATAAATATAAGGATATCCTAAATCTCAACCTAAATTGAGGGTAAATAGGGTCTAGAGTGAGTATAGTTTTAAATAAACAACTGGGCAGACTGGATGGGCCATGTGGCTCCTATCTGCCGTCACTTTCTATGTTTCTATGTGCATAAGTAGCTGCTCAGCTGATCCTCTACAGTGGTGGTGCGTATTTGTGACAGGTGAAGTCTCCATCCTGGTACAGAGCCAGAGCAGTGGAGCCACAGGAAAAGAAAGACAAGAAAAAAGATTTAATTGAAGGAGAGTTCTAAGAGAAATGGAGGGAACTTAGAGAGTCACAGAGGTAAAATATGGGGGATGCAGAGATACAAGAGGGTTATGAAAGAGAAGGGGATGGAGACACAGAGGTTGAGATAATGGGGACTGAAGAGACATAGGATGACGTAAAAGCTAGTGGGGGGCAAGACAAGGGGGGGGGCATGAAAAATAATAGCAGTTGAAGAAACAGTGAGGGAACAATGAAAGTAACTGTAAATTAACTTGCTTTCTTTGTAATTTTTAAGCATTAAAACTTTTTTCATATTAATTATTATTAACATAATGAATAAAGAGAAATAAATTCTATAAAAATTTCACCAGAATGTTCAAATATAAATGCATAAATATAAATATATCAACATGAGCATGAGTTTACAGTGTTACACAAATTCTCCTCATACTATATTTCAGAGCTGTTCTCTGTGCGTAGTTTTCTTCAAAAGAAAGAGAGGGTAGCCTATGACACTCTTAATTGCCATAAGGAACCTTAAACACAGGAGCGGGTTAGCAGCAGGAAGAGTAAGTTGGGTGCGGTTCTGTTAAGTATGAACACGATCCCATGTTATCAATGAGTTACTAGGCATTGGTATGGTATGTGAACATAAATTTAATCCTAACTCTTACAGGGAAGGACACAGCAGATTCTCCTAAGCAACCTTAGTCATTTTGTTTTCATCTGATGTCTATATGACTGCAATCTGAATTTACTGGAGGTCCTGGCATTATGTTAATCAGTCTGCAAGCTGAGCTCTTGCTGAAGGGAAAGAAAACCACAGGATATAAAATATTATCTTAAACCTGGTGAGCTCTGATCCGTAGGCCCTGTGACTCATAATACTGAAAGATTCAAAAGAATAATTTTCATGGGAAGGTGCTGGTGACATAATACCTCATCCCACAGACTGGAGGAGCTCCAAGATCAGAAAACAATCCTGCTCAGCTGCCAACTTGCCCAAATGTTTTAAGCAACCAACTCCAGCATAATCTGGCAACTGGAAATGGACACAGTACTATTACCATACCTGCTAACCTAATTCTTAGACTCATTTCCAAACCTCTACTGAAGAGCTGCTACAAATAGTTCCTGAAATATTCTAAAATACTTTCTTATTTTAAAAAGAGTTCTGCAGCTGTATTTCTTTGCAAAGTAATTTAATTGGAAGCAATGTAATGAGGATCGCACATTATCACCAAATTTATTTTATATTAAAAACTGTACATTCTGTTCTGGAACTAAGGAATGAGGTAATGGGAAGGAACAGAATTCAGCGTAATTACCTATAAGACAGGAAAACAAGAGTGTGGAGAGATGTCCGCAAACTGCCCAAGGCAGCAAAGTAATGGTCATGCATATAACATCTGAAATATTGTTCCAGTGACTGATTGGGCTTTCCTTCCAATCTTTATTTTGTGAACGAAGAAAAACAGTGATCAGTTCATTCTTAACATTTTACAAAATACTTTCCTTCTTCTTACATAAATGCAAGTCCAGTGTAAAAAAAACAACTGTTGACATCTGAATATGAGTTTATTGAAAATACAAACTAAAATCTTGGAGGCAGGCAATTGAATTGACAATTGAACATAGTGGCTCATCTTGCCAAAAGAGTCTACCCCCAGTCACATCACAATGGGCTTGATCCAGACTTAAGTAAGTGCTTGAAATTTGTTACTCCTGGTCTAAACCATGTTGATTGCAGGGGAGTCCTGTTTTATCTGTTGCAAACAGTATTAGAGTTCAGAGGTGATGTTTCCTATCCCAAGTCTAAATAACAGTGTGATAGTAAAGCTGGCCAGTATCTGTGTGCAGTAAGCAATTCAAAGATATATCCCTGCATGCAAAGAATACAATTAACTTGACTCCCCTGCAATCAACATGGTTTAGCCCAGGAGTAACTAATTTCAAGCACTTACTTAAGTCTGGATCCAGCCCAATGTCTCTCTACAAGAAATAATTCTACAATAACTGTTATACATAAATGAGTGAAGGATTTTGTGCAATTGGATAACCGCTCTAATGGCTGAATTGTTCATTCATGCTGAGAATACATAGAGCTGGCTGTTCCTGGTGGAACTTAAGGTTCGACAAATAACCAGAGTTAAAGGACACAACACAAGATAATCCTTAATCAACTATAGTATTTAATAAATAATTAAGCAAAGTACAGGAATAATACTTAGCTTCGGCTGGTAGTTATTCCTTGATAATGATTAACAGGTTTCCAGGGGCCTCTATCTTGTTTGTTTTCGAGCTGGACAGCGGGCACATGTGCACTCAGTCAGGTCAGTCCAGTCCTGCAGTATAAGCTAGCATTTCATAATATTAGTATCACATACCCTCTGCTCCCACCAAGCTACCTTATCGGCATGTGTTGGCCTTGAACATCTGGTTCTACACAGTATTAACACCATGTTCACATAAAAGCACATTAAAAATGGAGAAAAGCAGCCATCTTAGGCTGCCCAGACACAGGGGCGTATTACAATTTTGGAAGCAGCAAACACCCTGCATCTTGCGACTGCACTTCTGTGAGTAGTGTTCTTCCATCATATATCTGGGTTCTCAGGATCCAGACTTCCTACAATCCAGATGTTTGAGCAGTTCCAATTTTACATGACGACGACATGGAAATCTTAAGGTAGGATCTTGGTATCATTAGTCTGTACGTGCAAGGTCTCTGCAGAAGTCAATATACAGCGAGGATCTAGCATTGGATCTCCCTGGCTGCTGGACACATGGAGAATACTTTGCTTTTGTCTTTTGCACACAGATAGTAACAAGCTTTATTTTTACATTAGTATTTAGACTTGGGTTAGGGAACATCACCTCTCAACTCTAATACTGTTTGCAACAGATGAAACTTGGCTCTTCTGCAATACAACTTGTATTTTCTCCTGATTTCCCCTTATTTTCAAATTCTGGAGCTAGTCCTAAATGGCTAACCCTGACTTAACCTAAGCCCTAAATAGAGCCCTAACTTGAATTACTATAATTAATAAGTAACAGCTGATTACTTACCTTGGAATGATGCCATTTCAGTGGTGGCTCACAGAACACAGATAATCCCAGTGGTGAAAGAAGAAGACTGATCAAAGACAGTGCACAGAAACTAAGACAAGAGAGAAGCGGAAGACATTGTGGAAGAAAAGGACAGAGGAACGGGATGGCAGAGAAGAAAAGAAAATAGTGCCGTATTCAGACCACCGAACGTATTGCATATACCGAACAGATACGTAGATTACATAAAAAAATTACTATGCATGCACAGTATACAATTTTGGTAAACACTGAATGTATATGCAACACGTCTGGTGGTCTGAATACGGCCCATAGAGAGGAAATTACAGAGTAGATAAAGAGAGGACAGAGGGATAGGAAAGAAAGAGGGCGAGGACAGATCAGAGCGAAAGAGCAGACAGAGGAGAGCAGCTGGGATAGACACAAGAGCGAGGACAAGGTAAGGTACCTTGCTGACATATATATCTTTCCATTTTACAACCCTTTCAACAATCATGCAGCCAATCCTATGGGGTAAGCTGTATCATTGTAGAATTTGTGATTGCTGCTGTTGAGACCATAACCAATTCTGAGGGTCACTAAACAGACCTGGAAAGTTAGGAGATGGTTTGGAATGTTAGAGTGACCTTGATAACTTCATTGTCTACTGCTTTACATAGTTACTGAAGAATGTATGGATTATACATGCAAGTGTATATATAAATGAAAGAGGTGCAGCCAACAACCAAAATGACCACTGTGTAACCACAAGGAACATAAAATAGGTCCGGTGCTCCAAACACTATATAACACTGTGTGTCAGCACATAGATAAAAGGAGGTTTAGTTCACAATATAGCTATATTAGTGCTATGATGGACGGTAGTGATCTGTAAAATTTAAACAGCCTCTTTCCAATTCCTCATTCTCAGGCTTAACTGAGCTATTGAGTTATGTATAATACTAGGCAAATGCCCTTTAATAGCCAGTGTGTCTGCATTAGTGAGTTTCCGCAAATGGTTGAAGACACTGTTTATTTTTTTCTATTACTAATACCTCACCAATTCACCTGCCAATCTGTCCATGTATTTAGCTACGTCCCAACACTCACACACAATAGTCTTAGCTGTCCCATTACTGTCTTAGTCATTTATCTTTCCTCTCACCCAAGTTCTATCTTTCTCTTGTGTTCTCTGCCTTACTAGTTCCCTATGATACAATGCTAGTGCTGTCACCTCCCTGACCTCAAAGGGACTGCACTGTTGGGATTTTAATTTAATGTATAAATCACTGGCTTCAGATTCCAAATAGGTTTTAAGGGGGAAAAGAGTTGAAAGTTGATTTGTGTAGAAAGGAACCAGTTAAAGGGATTGTAGTTAATCCGTTTCAGCAGCAGTGACTGTGTGAGGGATCCTTCACCTAAAGCTGCTAGATTTGGGGATTAGAGAGGAAATAAAACTGCCTGAAAAGAGTCACTAATGTATTAAACAAAGAGAATCCCATAGAACAAGGCTTGCCTCCAGCCTATAATCTTCAACAGATTTCCGAGCAAGACTGCTCATTCCATGCACACTATAGAAACTTAATTTAACTTGGCCATAGAAACCTGATTCTACTTCCACAAGCTCCCACCCAAATGATGTCACCATTCCACAGGTCATCCCACCCAGTGATAACACACAAATGACCACTTTAACATGTTTGCTAAAAGTGGTCTTCAGACACTTTGAGAAATTGCACCTTTACATTCATTTCAAACACATAAATGTTAATTTTTTTTGAGGGTGTATTTTGGGGTACTCCATATTGCTACCTGTTCATCTGATCAGCCTGATGATTACCTTGGACTGGGCCTTTATTTCTGGCACTACATTTGGTCACAAAAAAGTACTGAGGGAACTGCAGTGTGGAATATATCAATCTGACTTAATACAATACATAAAAGATCACTGACTGTAACTATTGATTTATATTGGGTTTCATTTTGAAATAAAAGTGAATAGCACACACAGTTGACACTATGAAGAGTCAAATGCAAGAAAGCAGATTTTGCTCACACCTTAGTACATAGGCATATGTCTGCTATTTCTAAATGTAGGTTTTATTTTTGACACACATACTAACTCATCATTTACCCAACTCAATATAGGAGCTGTGTACATTATGTTTGATTTTACAGCTTCAACACAAATGCATTAACAAAATGAATCTTACATTTTTTGTAGTTTAAGCTCAGACAAATATCTATAACTCTTTGTCCAGTTTACTCAAATGCTACATATATTATATAGTTTTACATTCTAGACAATTATAAGCTAAGTTGCTGACAGACAGATATTGTGGTCACATAAACATTGGCACCTTTCTGGCAACCAAAGTAGCTTTAACAACTTATCTGGACTTGCTAAAGGTTAGAGTTGATCATCATCTTTTTGGTGAACTTGCTCTCTGCACACACAGGTGTTCAAAGTACACTCTGAGTGGATCCTGGGGCATAAGAAAACATTTACTTGTTACGTTGTCTTGCTCCCATTTATACCTACTAAGGTCTTGATTCAGAATTGTGAGCAACAGGAAAAATCTGCCCCATGCTGATCTACAGGGGAGGGCAAATCCATAGTCTGCAAAGAGAAATAGAATAAAAAACTTTACATTTCTTTGCTCAACTGTAAATTACAATGTAAAAACAATGGCCCTGATTCAGACTTAGGCTCAGAAGGGGACTTACACAAATCATTTGCATAAGTCCCCACGACCTGTAGCATCGTCACATGCGCACGCCAGTCCACAGAAGGGGTGGCACTTAATATACGTAGGGAGGGAGGGGAGAAGCAGTTCTGCGCAGATCTGTATCCGCGCAGTTAAGTGAAGGTTGGGTTCTGGACACTTAGAAGGAGGGGAGTGATAGGGAGTATATTAAGCCAAGCTTAATGCTGCTACATGACCATATAAATGGGAATTAAATGTGATGTATATTGGAGACGGAGTCTATGATTATTACTAGTCAGTTAGACATAATGTAAATACACTAAAACTACATCCAAAAGAGAATTTATCCTAAAAGATATTATTTTTCCAATAACTACAGTAATTATTATACCTAAAAAATGTCTGCATTCAGTTTTGGACCCCCAGTAATTGCACACACTTAGAGAAAGCTTAGGAACCACAACATAACACATTTACTTATAATGCATAGATAATAACGCATAGATAAGCAGCTGGTAAGAATTATGTGTTCTTCAACCTTCCATATTGTCCAGATCTAATAACATTATGCAATGAACTAAACACCATGGGCAACCAATCATTTTAACTGACATTCTCTAGTATGTAAAAAAGAATAGAATCTGATTGGTTGTTATAGGCAACATCTCCACTTTTCCAAACCCACAGCTTAGTAAATCTGGCCCCATGTAGAATTTTTTTGTCATTGCTTTATTCTATTTTTTGTTTGTTCATGGAGAAAATTGCAAAACCTCAATAAAAACTACTGAGTTAAAATAAAAGATTAATAAAAAAATAATTGTATGGTTTGACTAAAGGAAGCAAATGGAATGAAGAGAATGTTAAAGAAATGTTTCTTTCTCCTGAACAATGCTGCCCTCTCTAGGTGTCTCTGGTAGACATAACTGCAGTGCTCCTAATATAACTTTGCAGGGTCAGTAATTAAAACAGCCACATTCTACAATATAATTCATTTAGAGGCACTCTACGTAATGATGTTAAGCAAACATGACAAGTGTTAAATGTAAATGGTCTATTACATATCATATAATAATATATTTATATTTATAACAAATGATTGTAGTTTTTTTTAGAAATGTGCCACCACCTTTAGAGCTCATATTCCTGAGCTATTGGCTTTATACTGGATTAACACTTGACCTTTATATGCCTTACATGTCATTTTTACGCATATCATTTGTATGTATTTTATATCTTCAAAATACTGCTCTATAGTGGTCTCTTCTTTTCCTGCTTTTATGTATATAAAATGTATTTATTTGGCAAAATAATGTATTTTATACTTATTGTATTAAAATGTGTTTTAAAAATTAATTTATGCTAAAATTTAACCAATAATATTGTTGACTGGTGTTTGACAGTGTTTTGACTGAAAATAAGGCAATTTAAAGAAGAAAAACATACTTACATCAGCAGGTGAAAGCACAGGGAATCCAGGCTGATACTGTGCTCACAGCAGCACTAAACCACTTGCTTTGCAGTTTAAATATATTCACCTCGTGCAGAGCAGAGCAAACACGGTTGGATGGGAAACTCTGTGTCCATCTTTCTGTACTCGCTCCTTTTCTGCACATGCTCCGAATTGAATTCCGCTGCACTGCCACCCAAATAATGCATGGAAGCACAATTTGAATCTGTTCATATGCACCTCAATTCCTGAATGTAAAAGCTAATGAGTTTATACATTTTATTTAGCTACAACATTTCATTTGGTAAATGTACGGTAGATGGGAGAAAAATTAACTAATTCATTACAAAACCCAGAATGATCTCAATATTGTAACATGTTATTCCATGTTTAAAGTAACTCCCTGCTGTAAACTATACTGATATTAGAAGTTCAGTCTAACTTTTTATAGTCACACTGTAGTCACATTCAGTAGTGGCTCATTATTTTTTTGTACAAGTTTAACTAATAACCCTTACGTTATGACATCAGAACGTACTGCTAATATAGATATTATTTACATGATTTTACAGTAAATGAGATCAATTCCTTAGCATCAATTAAGCATTAAGTATTTCAAAAAAGTATTTTTTATAGGAAATATATATATTTACTGCACTTGGCACTTTACTGTAATTCAGGGTTGCTGACTCTCCCGGAACATCCAGGAGACTCCTGAAAATAGGACATATATACTCCAAATTTTTTTAAGTAAAAAAGCCCACACAAGTACACAAACAAGTATAATTGGTGATAGGCTAAATAGGATATAGGACTGATGCACACATCGGCATGGAACGAGTCCTGCATGCGTGGCAAGAGGGGTAAGACTCTTAATGCAAATATGCTACACACGGGCTACTAATGTACAGTATGGGTGGGCCAACAGAGTTAGGACTGATTCACAAGTAGGAGTGCCTTGTGTAAACTGACATACACATGGGAAAATTTAAGGTAGACCTCAACCACTCGTAAATTGAGGAACCATAATGTTTGTTGTTTGTTGTGTTTAAAAATTAAACAAATAAAGGCTTGTTTATTAAATCTTATGCTGATTTCACATTTTGTGCTAGATTTTAACCATGTATAGTTGCCATTATTTGTGTCTAGTTTGAGAAGGTTTTTTTGTAACTTTAATTTACTTGAAATTTTTATAACAAACACAATTACTTTTTATTTTTTAAATTATTATTTTGTAAATGTTTTATGAAACTCTCTATATGCAGTGGATCATTGTTTTTAAAACTTCATGCAGTATCTGTTTATGTTTTTGTAATGTATGTCTTGTTTATTTTTATTTCTTGGTTTAGTTTTAATGGTTAATTTTGATTACATATGTTAATGAGAGTACTGGCTGATTTTAAAAATAAAATGTATTTTACTTTTCCAGAGCCTAATCAGTGCGTTTAGTTACGTATCTTTGATTCATAAGCAATTTTAAGCACCATTACGCATGACCGATTCACATCTAATAGGGGTGTAGGTTCCGCTTAGAACGGCCCTACTTCTATAGGGCTGTTTCCTCGCAAGCAGTTTCAAACTGGCTGGGATTTTGATTGCATATGCCTCGATGAGGCATAGCAATCGATCCAGGGAGCACCAAGCTTTTGGTGCTCCGAAAAGTAAGTAGAAAAAGTACCCTGATCCTTTCCCTATTGCTAACCCTAACCCTCCCCTCTCATTACCCTAAACCTAACCTTCCCTTCCCCACAGCCTGACCTTAACCATCTCTTCCTGACAGCCTGACCCTAACCCACCATCTCCCGTAGCCTGACCCTAATTCTCCCTTCCCTGCAGCCTGACCCTAACCCTCCCTCTCCCTCACCCTGAACATAACCCTCCCTCTCCCGCAGCCTGACTCTAGCCCTCCCAGACCTGCAGCTTGACCCTAACCCTCCCTACCCTGCAGCCTGACTCTAACCCTCCCTCCCCTGCAGCCTGACTCTGACCATCCCTCCCCTGCAGCTTGACCCTAACCCTCTCTCCCGTACAGCCTGACCCTAACCCTCCATACCACGCACCCTGGAGAGGTTACTCCCGTTTCCCTGTGGTCTGGCGATATTGGCGGCGGAGGAATATCGGCGGATGAGAATGGGTGAAGTATGCCAATCGGCATACTCACCCATTCTGAAAAAAAAGTTATAAACTGGGGAGTATTCGAAAAAGAGACATCCGAAAAGGAACTTGCGGATGTCCCTATTTCGGAAATCAGAAGTTCTAACTGGGGACTGCAACCGATCTAATAGAGTCCACACGTACCTAATCATATGCATGAAAGATTTACGTCCTTATGTTGCACTCCTGACTCAGGGGGAGGGGTGAACCGGCTTCTTTCTTTTCTCTGAATTGGTATTGCGGCTTTTTCATGTACGTATATTTAGGTAAGTTCGCAATTTTACTCTACTTTAACTGTGAATCAGGTATCTTGTAACAACATTGAATGTCAATGCAGAACCATAAAATAGATTACAGACATTTTCTTCTGTCAGTAATTAGAATCAAAGGTTGTTAATGATTATTGTATCACATACAGTAGGCTGTTTAGCATGTTTGCCCATTTGAGTAAAGACAATTAACAAAACTATTAAGATCTCATTACAAATAATATGGTACAAAAATAGGGTCATCGTTGAATTTCTGATGACCTATGACTAGGGTCAATGAAGACTTTCAACATAAATACCAAATGAGCTTGTATAATGCATTTATCCATGTCTGTCTGGTTTAAGTAACACACAAGCTCCTCTTCTTTTATACATGGTCCCATCTTACTATTTCATACTAAGTATTTAACAGCAGCAGCACTTCTGTCTTTCTCATGAACACTATGCAAATACAGCTTCAATCTAGAGTAAACAATAAAAGTCATTAAAAATTTTTTTTTACCATTTTGATTATGTATTAAGCATCTTTACAACTCTCCCAGGATTGACATATTCAGTGCAAATTGCCTTATCCTGACTCCACCCCCTTACTTAACAATCCCACCCTACAGGACAGCAGACCTGCACCACCCAACCCTCCCAATTACAAACCCTAGAGAACCCTGAAGGTACCCTAAAATTAAACCTAAGATATACCATGCAACATTTTATTACATAAAATTTCTTATCAGTACAGAGGCCAAGTAAGAATGCACCTCACAACCCTAAACACAATAAGTGAACCAATGTATAAATCATTCCCTTAAGAATTTACCCATAAACAAGTGTAGATATACTACATACACTAAAAGGGAGATTAAAAAATATTGTCTATGAGGTTCAGCCTATCCTCCTCTAAGATGATTGCATAGATTAAATCACACCATCTATCACACCATCTATCACTCCATCTATCACACCATCTATCACTCCATCTATCACACCATCTATCACACCATCTATCACTCCATCTATCACACCATCTATCACTCCATCTATCACACACTTTGACATTTCCTCAAAGATTTATTTTGTGTATAAAATGTTTTCATGTTTCACCGTACTATTAACCAATGCTTTCCACTTATGTAATGAGGGGGGGATCAGATGCCATTCAAGTTCTAGCCACAATGACCTGGGCCAAAATAGATAGTGCCAAGGAATATGTAGTGAGCACTTTCCCCACAAGTTCCTCTAAGGACACCCCAAAAAGGCAAATCTTTGGGTATTGACAGTATGAAAGATACAAAACCCCATTACCAAAGGACACACCAACAGCTTGTGCCAAAAACCAACCTCTGAACTTCCACACTTAGAGCAATGAGAAGATATTCGTGCCCTGAATTTCAGGCCCACAGGAGTATGATATACACGATGTAGCACATAAAATTGCACCTACTGGAACCTAATGCAAGCTGTAGTCTCCCTAGTGCTAGATAACATCTGTAACCAATCTTTATCAGATAAAGTCAGCTTTCTATTTTAATTTAAGCAGGGCTAAAGTATCCAGAGATATCTCCACATTAAGGATGCCATAAATATAGGAGTTTGCTCTTTACTGGACTGACTCATCCAAGAGAGCACGGATTGGGGAAGCCTGCAAAACCAATGGTACCAACTAAACTGCACTGACCAAGCATGTCCTAATTGTAAGTAGAGAAAAAGGTAGATCTGGGGATAGCAAATTCCTGTTGGAGTTGCTTAAAAGATTTGAGAGTACCAGATAAATACAACTAGCCAATTGATTGGAGACCAAAACAACCCCATCAATTAGCTTGTATCTCAATACAGTTCCCGGAATGTTTTAATATGCCATATTGGTGCCCCCGGGTCCACCCCCTCTCCTTACGCGTGGCGGAGACGTAAATTCGCCTTTTTGTAAGTACTGCACATGCGCACTATAGAAAATACGCACAGTAGCGTAGCGTAATTGTGAACGTATGGGCCATTAACGTATTTGTCACGTAAATACTTACATGTGGGCGTCCCAATTTTACGTTACTTCAAAATACGTCTGAAATACGTTAAGTAGGCGGGGGGTTGTATTTAAAGTGTACAGTTTGGCCGTGCGTAGCTGCGTAAAATCGTGTTGCCCATACATACGTGTGTGTATGACTGTGGTTACGTTGGCAAAAGTTAAGGTAGGGTTTGTAAAGCGTATCTTGACAAAATACGTACGTTCAAGGGTTGTGCCGAGGGGAATGTATAGAATTTACGCACACGAAAATACGCTACGCAAATAAACGTACGGCAAACGTAGTTCTGGATCTACCCCCATATGCATATCTCCACAACAACACTGCTTTTCAAACTATGGGACTAGCCTTCTTACACAAATTATTGGCCAACAAGACCTGTAAGGGGCTGGGACAAATGCACCAGTTTTGTGACTTGTGGTTCAGGATTAGGCAGTCTGAGCCATCCAAGTAAGGGAACAGGCTGAGCTGCTACATAATAGTGCTTCATATTAGGAAGTACTAGACCTCCTGCCATTTTGGATCGACATAAAATGGCTACCTTAAGTTTAAGCTTGCATCCAGCCCTTACAAGAGGGAGTGTGGGTCCCCGTTGCGAGCGGCCCTATTTCGATAACTGGCTGGGATATTGATTGCTTACGCCTTGATGAGGCATAGCAATGAATCCCGGAAGCACCGAACATGAAAGTAAGTATCCCCAACACACTCCCTAACCCTAAACATAAGCATAAACCTAACCCTAAGTTGTCGCCCGCTCCCCCCGCAGGCTAACCCTGAGTCCCCAGAAACATTACTCACCTCTCCGGAGAGCCGATGGCGTCGCTTCCAAATTGCATACTCACCCATTCATAAATAAAAATAGTAAAATGGTTGTCATTCGAAATAGAGACAGCCGATAAGCAACTTCTTGGCTGTCCCTACTTTGTAATGACAGCCATCGGTGCAGGGACTTGCAACGCAAGAGAGGATAGAAAACTGATTATGTCCTCAAAGGTCTTGTTGGTGATTTAAAGTGGGGAATGCTGTAGCCCAGCACTTCTTTAGCAGGTATAAAATATATATTTCCTAGCAGACTTATATGTGTGTGTAAGGCATATTAACTATGTCCTTACTGTATTCACCCTATGTCACACCAACCTTATATAATTTTTCTTTGTGGGCATTGACAACTTCTTTTCTCTCTCTGCAAGCTTTATATTTTACAAATTTGCATTTGGCATAGGCAGATCTTTATGGATTTCCACCACATAAAAAAGCAAATACTAAATAAAGAGTTTAACTTTTATTTGATAATAACAAGTTAGTGGTTTCCATGAAGGGCAGGGCATTTGAGATCTCGCTGTAGAATTATTTCATTTCAGTATACAGACAGTCAGGCAGACTATATGCCCATACATGCATTATGTCATGATCTATGTCTACCTTTTCAGATGAATGCTATACAGAAAAGGAGCAACTCTCAGCATGAAGTCGGCACAACAGGAGTATGTGTGGGCTTTTTCTCACTGTGATACTTTCTTTGGGCTGACTGATAGATCATAGTGCTGAGAATCTATTACTGGAGCTGTCCACCCACGCTGTGGTTCTTTGCATGTGAATACTCAGTGAGTGACTCTTCTATATATTTATAGCACTTCTAGTGGTCATTCTCTGAAATGCAGTGTGCCCTGTGTATGTACTAATAAGACAAAATATAACATACCTCAAAAATAAACATCCTATATTTTTACACTTAATGAATTCTAGAAAGAAAGAATTTTATGGAAGAAAAGTAGCACATGGCCCATCTAGTCTGCCTATTTTTAATTTGTTTAAACCTATGATGACCTCAGACCATACTTGATC
>WWET01001914.1:40411-57866 GCA_011038615.1 Limnodynastes dumerilii | reverse complement strand
ACATTATTAATTTTATTCATAAATCACATCTGATGGGAGGCTGTTTCCTCATATTTTCTATAAAACTGCTACTTTCCCTCATGTTCTACTCTTCTGTTCTTTGGAAAAATGCTTTCCTCCTGTACATGGTTAAACCATCCTTACCAAATCCAGAAATTCAGGCATTGCTCCCAGAATCCCATGAGAACTGGTAAATCTTCTGCATGTGGCCACAGGGGGAGATTTGTACCATTAAGTCCTGCGCCCGGTGTCAGTGCTGTTATTCCCATCATTGTTAGTCAATGAGGTTTGATTTGATTGAATGCAAACTGAATCCTCAAGTCCCTCAAGGGGCTTGATCACACAAATCATGGGGCAGATCCAGACCCGCACACATTGCGTATTTGCAAGAGTCCGTAGGTACGATTTAATTTGTAGATTAGAGTTGAGTTAAGAAACTTACCCTCTCAACTCTAATTCTATTTCACGCTCCTTGCATAAATCTTGTGTGTCCAGATTCCTACCTTAAGTACTACGTACGGCCTCAGACGTAGTTGTAACAGGGCTTCCCCCACCCCGTAGCCTTCATTTAAATAGCTATCGCGGGGATAGAGTCATCGGGCCTGATCCAGAGCTACGGCCGCCGTCGCTAGTACGACGGCCGTAAGCGTAATACGCATGCGCCGGGCAGATGTTGCCCGGTGTCACTATGGAAACGCCCGATCTACGATCGGGCGTCCATAGTAGCGCCGTAGGGACGCTGGAGGGGACGTCCCCCAGCGTCCCTACGCTGAAGTTAGTGTAGGGCGTAATGCGCATGCGCCGGGCAGATGTTGCCCGGCGTCACTATGGAAACGCCCGATCGTAGTAGCGCCGTAGGGACGCTGGAGGGGACGTCCCCCAGCGTCGCCGGCTGAAGTTAGGGTAGCCTTCAGCCGGCGTAAGGGAGAGTTAATACGCTCCTACAAGGGGGAGTGCCGGCCCAGAGCAGCGATGTTACGCTGAGCGCTACAGCGCTCAGTGTAACATCGTAGCTCTGGATAAGGCCCATCGTGAGGGAAGGGTCTGCCCCTTCCCCATAAGTACTGTCATACATAACTTACATACAATAGTACTTACGCTAAGGGAACATTTGGCTTGCGTAAATTCACTGTCGGATGTAGGTCTGGATCTACCCCCATGTCATCAAGTCCCTGCATACTATTAACTATTATTCCTCTCCAAGTTCTTATATTTAGATCATATATTTTAAAGCTTTTATTATACTGTATCATTCCTTCTGCTTATTTTTTTTATTTTGCTCCAATTCTTGTTTATGGAATGTACATAATGGTATATTAATGCAGCACATTTTAAGAATTGTTCATTAATATTCCTTTAGATAACCATATAAAACAGTTTCACACTAGTAAAGCAGCTGGTTTGTTGTTCTATTGTTGTACTCTATGGATTTATTACTTTTTTGTATAATTCCCAATCACAACTGCTGGGAGATTACTGCATGGAACATTTTTTTGGAAATATTTCTAATATTACTTTTCGCTCTTCCTCTTAGAAATCCTGTATAAATGCATGCGCTATTTAATATGTATTTTTCATGTATTTTTACACCATTCCTGACTTCTTTTCATAATTGGCATTCACTTCCTTTTCCATCTCTGCATTTGGCGTTATACAGATCTGAATTAGTTCACTTTACTGCAGAATTATCTATATGTGATTACTTGGTTCTGGTACCAGGAAAATGATGAAGTATTCTGATGCTTATAGTCTGGCCCTTCTGTAAAAGCAGATATTTGGTGTGCTTGACGTGATTACTAAATGCTAGTAAATGGGAGACCAAAGATTGCTCTAAAAAGTGATGACAATTCAGTATCTAGTGGCAATATTTCAACATAGGAAACTACCAATCTGTCCAGAGCTCCATGAAGGGCCATCCTCATCAGCAAATGGTCCCAGGTATTGTAAGGTGGACAGGGGGAAAATGTAAAGTTTACAGTAAGGGAAGGGTTTTCCATTCCGTGCGGAGCAGTGGTCTTACGAACCGCTGATCCGCACAATAGACCCAAGGCTGCCTTATGGCAGTGTAACCCAGCTAAAGTCTGCACGAGAGAGGAGAGTGACAGGGAAGTTCACTCCCCACTTCCGTGCAGACTGACAGACCTCCCTGCATGCGGTTAATGCACACAGGTCTGGATCTGGTCCCCTGTGTCTAGGGCCTCCTAAGTATGGTCGGTTTAGCTACATTGTTGGTCTTGGCTAATACAATAGTGATGGGCTAACCACATACACCACTAACCATTCAATGGGCTGTACTAATATTAGCAATACCAGAAGTAATACACAAGGTATATTGCACAAGAGTTACAAGCTATAACAATTAATTATAGCATCAGACCCCATTTAACCTATTTTACAATGTTAGTTTATGTTGTAGTAAGGTTATTTTATCATATATGTTACATTTTACTTTAAACAGAATGTTAATGAATCTACAATAAAAACTCCTGTTTGTAAAAAAGAGCCTCTAATTACTATAGCTGGGTTTTAATTAGTACAAATAGTATTATATAACACAACACAAGCATTATATATATCTGTGATCCAATAAACTTTAAAACCTATTACAAAGTCTCCTAGAGTTTAATGCACTTTATTTCCTGCTTGAAAGGACACTGATGGTGCTTCTTCCCTGGGGATAATCCTCCCAATCTTTTGGGATCCTAACTGAATACCAAAAGGAGTTTTCTTTTACAGATTTAAAATGTAAATTCTTAGAGATTGCCTGTAATCCCTTCACTGTCATAGAGGAGGCTTTACATGTAGGCAGAAGAAAAGGACATTTAATATTGGAAAAACTTTATATCTACTGCAATGGCCCATTTTCTATTTTTACTACAGCTATTATGTCTGTTGTATTAAGATGAAGCATTTCCTATTAGTGGGGTAGCATTAAACTGTGAAATAAATAAATAACTCAAGTAAACACATTTAGGTACTTCCATCCTTTAAAATATGAGGAGGACATCTATCTCGTCTATCTATCTATCTATCTATCTATCTATCTATCTATCTATCTATCTATCTATCTATCTATCTGTCTGTCTGTCTGTCTGTCTGTCTGTCTGTCTGTCTGTCTATCTAACTATATATCAGTGTTGGTCGCTTTTCCTTTTTCTAAAAGGCCGTTTTCTACCACTCCACTGAGAAGTGCCTGGGAAATCGACTGCTTCTGCCTTACTGAAGAGAAGCAATTTGATGATTCCCAGGACAAAGACCCTAACCATAACCCTCATCTCCGCACAGCCTGACCCAAACCCTCTCCTCCCCACAGCCTGACCCTAAGACTCCCTTCCTCGCAGCCTAACCCTAAGAATCCCCTCCCTACAGCCTAACCCAAGGCTCCCTTCCCCGCAGCCTGACTCTAATCCTCTCCTCCCTGCAGCCTGACCCTAAGACTCCTTTCCCCGCAACCTAACCCTAAGAGTCCCCTCCCTACAGCCTAACCCTAAGACTCCCTTCCCCGCAGCCTGACTCTAATCCTCTCCTCCCTGCAGCTTAACCCTAAAATTCCCCTCCCCGCAGCCTAACCCTTAAACTCCCCATAGATTCCTATTAGCCTGTCTGGTCATAGTGGCGGGTCTGCGGCGGTGTGATGGGTCTGCAGAAGGTATGAATCATAACTATGCCAATTCAAATAATTACCCATTCATCAAAAAATTCAAAATAGAGCTATTGTTTAAATAGAGACAGACGAAAATTTTCTTTCGACTGTCTCTAATTTGTAAATAGCATTTTGACAGTGTCACTGCTAAGGATCTATCTATCTATCTATCTCTCTATCAATTCGTATCCTTCACATTTTTCCAAGACAATCTTTTTTTTTTACTTTATTTTAGGTACGATCACAGTCACCATGAAATCTTTACAATTTGTAGGGCACAAAATGTACCGTTTTAAATTCAATTAGAACAAATTCTTTTTTATTGAGGTGAATTGAGGCATAGTGACAGAAGGCCTCCCTTACAACCCTGGGAATCTGTTTTCTTCCAACCGGTATAGATTGCATAATGTCATGTAAGTTTTTACTTTTAGGAACAAAGAAAGGTTAAATCAAATGTAGGGCAGGATCCAGACATAAGGTCTTTACGGCTGTTCTCATAGCGGGGAGTCCACGCCCCATGCACTCCCCACTCTCGGTAGTAAATGTGGACACTTACGTGTCCTGATTCCTACCTTAACTTTCACAATCTCGCATACCTGACCGTAAGGGGTCTTCCCCCGCCCCGTCCCCTCAATAACATGTCTATCTCCGCCTTAACGGTGGAGATACAACAGTAGTAAAGGGAGGGAAAGCCCCTTCCTCGTAGGAGCCGAGGTACATAACATACATTACGTACTCCGACCTTTATGGCGTCATAAGAAGGTTGTGTGGATGCGTGCAACCTTCTAGACAGGGGAATTTTGTGTTCTGTAAGCGGATAAGAAATCAGGTGTAAGCGGATAAGAAATCAGATGTAAACGTATACGAAATCAGGTGTAAGCGAATAAGAAATCAGGTGTAAGCGGATAAGAAATCAGATGTAAGCGGATAAGAATTCAGATGTAAGCGGATAAGAAATCAGGTGTAAGTGAATAAGAAATCAGGTGTAAGCAAATAAGAAATCAGGTGTAAGCGAATAAGAAATCAGGTGTAAGCGGATATAAAATCAGATGTAAGTGAATAAGAAATCAGGTGTAAGCATATAAGAAATCAGGTGTAAGCGGATAAGAAATCAGATGTAAACGTATACGAAATCAGGTGTAAGCGGATAAGAAATCAGGTGTAAGCGGATAAGAAATCAGGTGTAAGCGGATATGAAATCAGATGTAAGTGAATAAGAAATCAGGTGTAAGCGGATATGAAATCAGATGTGAACGGAAAAGAAATCAGGTGTAAGCGGATATGAAATGAGATGTAAATGGATAAGAAATCAGGTGTAAGCAGATAAGAAATCAGGTGTAAGTGGATATGAAATCAGATGTAAACGGATAAGAAATCAGGTGTAAGTGGATAAGAAATAAATGAACAGCATTTACACACGGAGTGTCGTATTCATAGATCCATTTTTGCACAGAGTTCCGTGCGTATTTTTAGGATCGGAGTAACTTTATTTACGCTATTTATGTTGAATTTACGTGCAGAAGTCCATTAGGCACGTTCTTGTGAATCGCACTTGGGGACATACGTGCGGAGGGGTGTGGTTGAAATCTGTACGGACAAAATTACGTGAAAGTGGGTGGGGGGGCATTTAAATGACCTTTTGAAGGTGCGGCTAGCTACATACGCACGTACATACATAAGTATTATACACATGTAAATGCACACATAGAGATAAGGGTTTTGGTTGTGGAAGTCAACGAAAACCCGTCCGTGTGAGGGGAATGTCATGGGTGTTGGCTTTCAATGTACGTGCGTATAATTGCGTACCTTTAACTAACGGATCTGTGAATACGGCCCGGAATGCTGAGCTCTGTTTTACGTTGCCAGCCTCTGACAGCTTCACACATGCCAGACTGGTTTAAATGCTAGAATTCCACGAAAAAAGCCATTTTTATCTGTCAAACAAAGGTTGAAAAGATTAAACTGGGCAGATTAAACTGGGCTAAAACCCATGTTAACTGGACAACAGAACAATGGGACAGTGTTATTTGGTCTGACGGGACCAAAATCTCCCTGTTTGTTAGTGATTGCATAAAATACATAAGGAGAAGAATCCTCATTGCCTTACATGTACCGTGAAAAACCCAGTTAGTGTTATGATATGGGGTTGTATGACATCAAAAGGTGTGGCCAGAATTTGCGTGATTAATGAGAATATGCCCAAAAGTACATAAAATGGAATACTTCAGCCCAAACTGAAGCCTTCTGCACGTGATTTTTTCCAATGATAATGAAGCATTTATATTTTAACAAGACTCAGCTCCATCTCATGTTGCTAAAGTGTGCAAAAAGTGGTTTCAAAATAATCATATTCCAGTGCTAAAATGACCTGGGAATAGCCCAGACCTTAACCCGATTGAAAATCTATGGAGCCGACTAAAGAAACTTGTTACACGGAAGCAGCCCGGCTATAAAGCCCAATTAATAGAAGTAATAATTCAATCTTGGTTTCACATTATAACAGCTGCAGAACTAAAAGACTTGGTTCACTCCATGGGAAGGTGTTGTAAGGTCATAATTAAGAGTAAAGGTTACCCATGTTACTGACATGTTGATAATTTGTCTCATTTTTTTTTGTGTTTCAATTTTCTTCTTTATAACTGCTGTTCTAATAAAAAAAAATCCTTCATAAAAGTTATTGCATTACATTCTTGATTAAATTATCTTTGTATTGATATATAATTTTATGGTATTACTTAAAAAAAAGTAATGTTATGAGCCATCAAGGAAAAAATACCCTGGTGGCGCTTAATGGATTTAAGCAGCTGTATGGGAGATTTTGCTAGTCTCCCTAAGTAAAGACAAGTAAAAAGATAGAACACAGCGCTAAAGTAAATTAGAAAAAATAAAAATGATTGTGTCATCAGAACCACCATAAGTTTTATTTTTTCTAATTTACTATAGCACTGTTTTCTATCTTTTTATGAGCCATCAAACCTCAAAAATACACCTTTTTTCAAAATGGTCTCCACAATTTTGGCCACTACTGTAATTAAAAAATAAAACACACTGCATACTATACAAATTTTATGACTGAATAACAGCACATTACTAAACAATTTGCCCAGTAATTTTAAATCAATTTAAAATAATTATATAAAAGATACTTAAAAATAAGCAATATTTTTATTATTTAATAATAAAATTATTATTGTTATTTTTTTATTATTATTATTATTATTAGCAGAAGACTTAGTATTATTTACAATACATTTGGTATAATGAACACATCTCATCAGTTTCAAAATTGCAGCAAGACGATAGTTTATTTAGTTTCATGCTATTACATTAGTTCCAAGTTGACTTACCATACTTTATCAATCACCTTCTATGTTTAACATATACTAGACAGATAACATTTACATTTCAATGTTCGACTGTAAGAGAACAAACATTAGTTAGTTCCACAATACAGTATATACTGGTATAAATGATGAGAAAAAAGGACTATAATTTCCAGTTCTGTGGAGTACATAGATAAATGCACCTAATGACCCACAATGACACTACATAGCGCAGTATAAAAGAAAAAGTTGAAAAAAGAAGAAAAGCCGCCATGTTGACCAACAATCTTCAGAATGCACATCAGTAAGGAGAAAAGAGAGAAAATGCCCTCAAACCTTAAAGAGTTATTGGAGGATCAGTGTCTGCCATTTTAAGAGCATATCATGTGCCACCAGTCCCCCCAGTACTCCCATCATGTGCCACCAGCCCCCAGTACTCCCATCATATGCCACCAGCCCCCCCATATTCCCATCACATAACACCAGCCCCAGTACTCCTATCATATGCCACCAGCCCCCACATATTACCATCATGTGCCACCAGTCCCAGTACTTCCATCATATGCCACCAGCCCCCCCCCTTTTATTCCCATCATGTGCCACCAACCAGTAAGCTGCAGCTGTGAATTAGGTCTAATAATGTTATGTACTTCATCCACAATAAAAAAAAAACAACATATGGGAGGGATGGAGGGTGCCCAGGAAGCTCTGGAAGGACAATACTGTTTGTGGCAACCAAAACCAAAAAATGTTGTGGCTTGGGCATGTTTAACAACTTTCAGCTATTATCATGTTAAAAGTCAGTTACATGTATAATCTACTGGAATAAATGCACATTCACAAAATATGTTATGAATACTATATTGATATTTATACTGTTTTTGTCATTTAATTGATACATAACATGCTGTGTTCATTGATGGTATGCTCGCTGGAATTTACAGCTGTCTGAAGTTCCTGCACAAGATGGCAAAGCAAGTCTCTGCCTGGGTAAAAAGCAGACAC
Source organism: Limnodynastes dumerilii (assembly GCA_011038615.1). Taxonomy (NCBI): domain Eukaryota; kingdom Metazoa; phylum Chordata; class Amphibia; order Anura; family Limnodynastidae; genus Limnodynastes; species Limnodynastes dumerilii. The sequence goes on along the minus strand of WWET01001914.1, from coordinate 49,895 downwards.
AGCACATTGGTAACACAAGTACAAACCATAATGACGTTTGTGAAACAGCTGCCAAAAAAGCAAAACTAAAAAAAAAAAACTAAAGGAAAAAAACCACTAGAGTAAACCTCAGAGATGCTGAGCTCCCAGAGTAGCCTCTCAGTTATAACAGCCTCTAATGTCAGTGTGATAGGATATTCCAGGAAGGGGAGAGGCAAGAAAAGACTGTGTGGGATCTGGACAAATAATAAGACCTGCACACTGCTCTATCTGGACAGAACCTGGTGTCTGTCAATAAACATGCACATAGGAGACATCTTAGCACTTCTACTGCACTGTCCCTCTCATGGCTGGGGCCTGAACGCATTACATTTTACCTATCTATATAAGAACTTACACTAGACTGTTTGGTTGAGTTATTGAAGGAACACAAAAAGCTCCCTCTGGCTCTGATTTTTTTTTCCAGCATAGTAGAAGAAGCAAAATCAGAAGATGTGGGGGTGGGAGGATTGCCCCCTCTGCGTTGGATTTAGTGGCTGTCATGCAGAGAAGGATTGGGGAGGAATTGTACAATGACTGAGCTGGTCTCTATGGCCATTAAGGGTATTAATCTCTCTCTCCACCTTCTTTCTCTTTGGCCTTCTCTGATGGAAAGACAGCTCCTGACCGTTGTGTCACCTACTCAGTAGGGGTAAAACATGTCCCTGGGTTCTCATTGTTAACGTAAGCTGAGGTCTACTTTATTTAGAGCTGGCTGCGATCTTGTCTTCAACTGTCTTCTACACGTTCCCATGTATTGCTGTATGCAATAGGACTCAGCATCCAAGCAACACCTTTTCCAGGAGTGGACCAGCAACAAGAGTGATCTAAAAAAAAACTTCCCAGTGGAATGAATATACCTCACCTGACCTGAACGTGCACTGACAGCTCTCTTCAGGGTGGACAGCAAAGAACATCTTGCAGAGCCCAGCTGGGCATAGACTTACAAATCCACGCTGGGTATGCACCTGCTGAAGCTAGGCTAGGCATATCCGGGCAGATCCACGCTGGGCATGCACCTGCTGAAACCACGCTGGGCATACACCTGCATATCCACGCTGGGCATACACCTGCATATCCACGCTGGGCACACACCTGTAGAGTCACACTGGGCACACACTTGCAGACATGAGGATCCTCACTTTCCTGCTCGGGCTGAAGACTATGTGGGTTCTGGCTTTCTCCTCGCTGTCCAATACGATGGCTGTGAATAACAGCGGTAAATGGTGGTGAGTGATACCTGCTTGATAGAACATATGTTATAGACACATTTCCACCCGGTCATCTAAACGTACCGTGTTGTAAGAAATATTTGTATTTCTTTGTAAACAAGAACAAGATATCTGATCGGCGAATATAACGTGTAATACTGAAATTTGTTTATTTATTCTATTCAGAAATAATGACGTTTATGTCCTTACCATACTCTGAACTTTTGATAATAAAAAAAACCTACTATATTAGATAGAGATTAGTGCATTTACAGCATACTGATGTACATGTCCTGCAGTCAATATATTAGACCCCAAATCTGCTTTATCATAGAGTATTTAACCTACATACAATAGAAATGATGTCTTAGACACCTAAATGTCATCTACTATAACAGGGACATCATCTCATGTAATAAAACATTGCTGCTATTGTAATGAACATCCAGTTTAATTATTAATTAAAATATATAAAATATATTAGTGTAGAGTACCATGTAACACATTGTATCTATGACATAAATATTTATCATTTGCATTTAATATAGTAATGCAACTAAAAGCATGCTGTCTAGCATACAATCTACAAGTGGGCCTAACTTTAGTATATTTAACTTTTCTGCTTCCTGCAAAAATGTATAGAAATGTACTTCTTTTTCTTCTCTCCCTTTGTTTTTATTTGTTTTTATAATACTGACATATTGGGCATATATTATGACATTAAACAGAAAAGCAGCCCCACACAGTGAGATTACAGTCACAGAGGTATGTGGAACACTTGATATGTTAGGCATAACAACAGCCATTGTAGCAAGGTGAAGGATTACTATGGTGAGGCAGAATTATTATCAGTCATCAATGATAAAAATTACACCGGTGAGTGTCATTTCTGTGCCTAACCGGTATTATTGAATTTGTGCCAACTTTGTGGCTTGTTCCTTTACATTAGTTAAACAGCAACTTCTTTGTGTTAATTGTCTCTTTCATACAACATAATTTTGCATACTACAATTATATTGCATATAACCTATAGGCTTTGTAGCAGTGCACTACTACCATGTAACACTTCCATGAAGACTGTGTTCCTGAAGTAGCACGTACACACTTGCCCTTTTCTGCTTTTTAATGTAAATCATTCGATCTGTACTAAATGAAATAATAATAATCACTCTATATATATATATATATATATATATATATATTTGTTTTTTTTATTTTATTCATTGTTGTGAAGTATTTACTTAAAGTGCGGACTATGAATATGAATTTAAGAGTTTACATACATGTCTCAATATTAGATGTATATCTAACCACAACATATACACAACACATACATATACATATAGAAGAAGCTATGCAGTTCGTAAATATAGCAGAGGTTAAGTAAAGTCGATACATTTAATAGATTACTAGCAATTGTAATTTATATACACCAACTATATATATAGACATATGCTTGCTGATTAAATACACCCAATGCTATTTGTGTGCCCGATCTATATACATTTATAGTATACATGAATTATTATGTTTCTAAAGCCCTCTGTTTATTGCAGGGGTATAGTGAATGCAGCCTCCACTGGAAATGTGCTCCCTGGAACAGACATAGAACCAGTTCCTCTGGTGCTGGATCCGAGTCTTCAGCTTTTAAGTCGGAGACAGAGACGTCTTATCCGTCAAAACCCAGGTATCCTCCAAAGCATCACCCGTGGGCTTCTCAGTGCCATCCGAGAATGCAAGTGGCAGTTCCGTAACCGCCGTTGGAACTGTCCCACAGGATCTGGAAATCATGTATTTGGAAAAATTATTAACCGAGGTAAGAATTGGAGAATAGGAGTGTTGCTTTGCTTATAGATGATATTCATTTACATGTGCATTATTAGGCTCATGGTAACAATCTTTTCTTCCATTACAGGCTGCAGGGAGACAGCCTTTGTGTTTGCTATCACTAGTGCAGGTGTGACTCATTCTGTGGCTCGCTCCTGTTCCGAGGGCTCTATTGAGTCCTGCTCATGTGATTACAGGCGACGGGGCCCTGGTGGACCAGATTGGCACTGGGGAGGTTGTAGTGACAACATTGACTTTGGGAGGTTCATTGGAAAAGAGTTTGTCGACTCAAGTGAAAGAGGAAGAGACCTGAAATATCTGGTGAACCTACACAATAACCATGCAGGCAGGATGGTAAGTAGAAGTGCTTGTACTGATCAGACTTCATGCTAGAGTTATCAACAGTACTGACTAATAAAAATTCAGCCAATGAGAAGATCATTGAGACTGTGCTTTATATCAGGCAGGCTGCTTTTGTGTGCCACATACAAATACTTGACAGACTGCATTTTTTTTAACAGCAGTTTATAGTTGACCAATTTTAAGTCTGACCACACTTTCCTTTTGGTTTTGCCATAATGAACTTGAACTTTGAACTTTGGATATACTCTCAGATGTCAACCAGCCCATGTTGTATATTTCTATGAATATTCTGAACTCCTGATAGAAAACATTAGCTAGGTTACATTATCGTGCACAGTTTTTGATATAGTCTGGCAGGTATATTATGTGAATAGATTAAATAAATATCTATTGCACCTGATACAGTGGAATATTTATTACACAGTTGTTTTGGGTTGTACAAGATAATGTTATCCTTGCTAGTTGCTTTGCATTGAATAGTATTGCTCTAGCACCTTATATAATAATGTTGTTGTCTTTCAGACAGTATTATCAGAGATGCGTCAGGAGTGCAAGTGTCACGGAATGTCAGGATCCTGCTCTCTGAGAACATGCTGGATGAGGCTCCCACCATTCCGAGCAGTTGGTGATGCATTGAAAGACCGCTTTGATGGTGCCTCCAAAGTCACTTACAGTAACAATGGCAGTAACCGTGGGGGATCTAGAAGTGATCTCCCACATCTGGAACCTGAGAATCCCACACATGCAATGCCTTCTTCTAAAGATCTGGTATATTTTGAGAAGTCTCCAAATTTTTGCAGCTTCAGTGAGAAGACAGGAACTCCAGGTACAACAGGGCGACTATGTAACAGCACCTCCTTAGGTTTGGATGGCTGTGAACTCTTGTGCTGCGGACGTGGTTACAGAAGTCGATCTGAAAAAGTTACTGAGCGGTGTCACTGCACCTTCCATTGGTGTTGTCATGTCACCTGCCTGAACTGCACAAGCACACAAGTAGTTCATGAGTGTTTGTGACATTTGACCTGCTGCACACTGCAATGAGTGGCCTACAATGTTACATAGCATTTATATGAAAGGCTGGGAGCAACAGCTGTGTGGCTACAGGTCAGCAATTATCACTGGTACATAAGCACCCCATAAGGCTGACATTTCACACAGAAAAGTAAAGGACATAATATACTGCTCCAAAATAGCCTAACTAAAATGCTCACAGGTGCACAGCTCTATGTACTTCAATCGCTCATTCAAAATCTGTATACGTTATATTACAAAACAGTACACTAAAATCCAGTGGGTGTACTCATACTGTACATAAAGTGTTGTTCAGCTAGCACTGATAAACTTGCACTGATGACAGGTTTTTTTTTTGCTTAACCTCAAGTACATTATATATAGGGATTATTGCCAAACCATGGTACCTCAAGTAAATTGATAGATTCAGACTCTTCTACAAGTTGGACTTCTACCTGAAAAACAGAACTCATGTTCCCTGCTAGGTACAGGTGAGATCTGTCTTCAAGGTAACACAACTCCAGCAGTGCTTCAAAGGCCATCATTACCTTACTTCTGTTATTTTCACATCAGCATAAACGGTATTTCAGCCGATAGTATGGAGGTGTTAAGGAGATTAAATGGAACAAAGCCTTTATTTCTAAAATCTAGGGCGCCCAATGATCTCTGCATAGGGGCAAGGCAATGTAAATGATGATAGGAAAATAATGACCTACTGAAAGCATTTGCAGCTCTTTTAGGAGTAAATGTGAGCTTAAAACATGAATGAATATTTGTCAACGAGAAACATAATGACAGTATACCCCACTGGGAATAATATTAGGATCTGAATATGACAAAGGAGGTTTTATTTACTCTCTCAGCTGGATAAGTGGTGGGAACAAAAATGAAGAGGCTGTTACCAATATCCAAATGAGGTTTCACAAGCTTAGTGTTTGGACCAAGCAGACCTCTGAATAAACCCAACAGCAAGCATATCGTGAGCATGAGAAATTAAATCTCGCTACGTAATCCCATCGCTTGTGTAGCGTTTATCCTACATAAATACATGGCACATATACAAATGCACTTCATCTTAATTCTCCTCAAAGAAATTGATATATTGTTGGAATACAATACAATTATTCTGTGTTTTTAAAGGCAGCAGCTAATGGCTACTTATATTTCACTACATATCTACGTATCTGTCTGTTAATAGTTGGTGGGAGAAACCATTATGGAATCATCACATATGAGTTCATCATGAAAACAAAGGTTAAAATTGGGACAAATACAAAAGTGGGATCAAGTAGGAACTATCATCTGGGAAACTAATAATATATTTCTTACCATAGAATTATATTTGTTTAAATTGTGACATTTTTTTTACTAGATTGATAGAAAGATGGATGAATGGATGGATGGACAGACAGACAGCCAGACAGACAGACAGACAGACAGACAGACAGACAGACAGACAGACAGACAGACAGAAAGACAGACAGATAGATAGATAGATAGATNNNATAGATAGATAGATAGATAGATAGATAGATAGATAGATAGATAGATAGATAGATAGATGTGACTTTAGAATTCTGACTTCATTACTAGCGACGGACCTTCAAACCCCAAAGACTGCCTAAAAAGAATCTTAACAGTTTATTTTTTTAATTATGATTGTGTCACAAAATATAAGAAGTGTAACAAATCTATTATTTGTTTTCCAGTTTTGTGATAGTTTCCCTTAATTACCTATAGTTCTGCTATATATGAATCAAATTCTGTCTTTTCCAGCTTAAATCCTTAAAAGTAATTTTAAGTGTTAAATGGGCGTGTGTCTGGCACATGACAGAGGCTTCATATTCTTGTTACATATGTTATTCTGTAGGTGCTACACATCATTAATGGAAGATACTGATTGCTTATAAGATGTAGACTCTGGTACCACTGATTTTTTAAATAGATAGGCAAATTATACACAGTTATTTTGTGCATGGATCAGATTATGAAAGCTTTTATTCTTGTATGTAATTAAAAATTGAATGTGTTTTAGGTCAGAATAATATTATATAAACCCATAATACTGTTATGAAATTCTCTCCTCCATTGCTCCAGTTTACTGCTATATATAACTTATCATACTACTGGTGTAAAGTATATCTTATTATACCACATAGCCCATTGTATTGGCAAAAACAACACTGTGTGCATAATTACATTGATACCACACTATAGACTTCCCTCACAGACTCAAACAATAAACATCCGCACTAAACACTAAACTTAGCAGAGTCCGGTGTGATTTCATAAACATGAATCGATGCATAAAAAAGGAGCTAGACCCCGCAGTAATATGTATATTTTATCATTCAATCTGTACAAGAAGTTATAGTTTTGCATGTGACAAAGATGTGGAGGTGAAAAGGTTAATATCATTCAAGCTAATTGTTGCTAATTGTACAGGGTATAGACATCAGCAGTTCATTTTGATAGCCTCAATATATGTTTAGTATTATGTAACAAAGGTTTTATGAAATATTTTTCAATAACATAAAATGAATTGAACGTAATAAAGTTAAGGCAACAGTAATGATAGAGCATTGTTTTCTAAACTCTGTCTTCCGGGACCCCTATCAGTCCATGTTTTCTAGGTCTCCTTGTCGGAGCACAGGTGTGCTCATTACTGACTGTTACATTTTCATGGATCCACAGGTGCTACTTGTTATGTTACTTGTGATTCTGTGAGGCGACCTGGAAAACATGGACTGTTAGGGGCCCATGTGGACTGAGTTTTTGAAACACTGGCATAGGAAAGGGGTAATACTTACAACACTTAGCTCTGATATTTGCCTGTGCATTATTTTATAACAGAAAGAAGAAAATACAACATTAATTCATCTATTTAGTGACTTTGGGCTGGATCCAGACTTAAGTAAGTGCTTGAAGTGAGTTACTCCTGGGCTAAACCATGTTGATTGCAGGGGAAGTCAAGTTAATTGTATACTTTGCAAGCAGGGATATATCTTTGAATTGCTTACTGCACACAGATACTGACCAGCTTTACCATCACACTGTTATTTAGACTTGGGATAGGAAACATCACCTCTCAACTCTAATACTGTTTGCAACAGATTAAATATGACTCCCCTGCAATCAACATGGTTTAGCCCAGGAGTAACACATTTCAAGCACTTAAGTCTGGATCCAGCCCTTTATCTTTAATACATGACATAAAAAGAGTGTTTTATATGATTTTTACTCACAAAAGTTATCAGAAAATTACTAAGGGTAAGTAAAACAAATACGTTTAGGTCATGTAAACAAATAGACTGAAAACTACAAGCTGTAAAATATCTCCCTGTGCCACATAAGCAAATTTACTGTCATTTACACAAACTCCACACTGAAGTTGCTGGTTGTTTTATATGTACTGAATATGGCTCATGTTCTGAGCTGACAAATATGCTTCTATTGCTATCTATGTCACTACTACTGTATGTTTTCTGCTGTATTCTATGACAAGTGTACAGCCTTGGGATAAATATGTCTCTACATTAAGATGTCAGGTATATTCCTGATGTCACCAACTCAGCTGCTGTCTTCAGTCCTTAAAACAGTTTGTCCTGTCCTACTGTATTGTCACATGTATGCTTTATCATGCTTTTAGAATACAACATCCCAATATTTTCCTAAAATGTATGGGATTTATTTTTGTGATGTAGACTTTTAATATTACCTGTATATTGCCCTACAGGTATCTGTGTTTTATGTAAATAAAAGTATTTATTTTTACTACTTTTATATCCAGCAGCTGGTGTCTGTCATCTTCATTTCTAGGATGTGGTTAGTGAACAAAGCTGATTCCATCTCAGTGTAAGCAGTGACTGATGAATGTATTGTGTGAGTGGGATCAGAGAAATCCTCAGATGACATGGCAGTATACGTGCTCATGCTATATCCTGCGATTTAGGTTATATATGGCCCGTCTCTTTGGGATGTCAAGACTGGTGGTGGCTAGAAGTATGTGAGGTCTCAAGGGGAGCTCTCCACAGGTTTGGTGCTGAAGTCAGCGTGTGAGGATAGATGCAGCGTGGACATAATTAGTTAGTGTCACAATCTGCTATGTGTTATAGGAGAATGAGCTTCTATAAAGTGCTTGATTGGAGCTGCCGGCGCGCTCTTTACATTGCAGAACAACCACGTGACACATCTCCGTTCCCTAGAGTCCCCTCCAGCTAGAGCCATCAGTCTATTTTGGTGTATTTGCGGGAGCTGCAGACAATTTCCTATGATGAGAGAGGGCACAGAGATCTTCGTCCCGAAATAAAGCTGAATATTTCAGCATGTTTTTCACCTGCTTCCAATTACAGCCAGACTGGGCCGTGCCTCCCTCTGCACCTTCCCCAGCCTCATGTACAGATGGACATACCCTACCATCTGAAATAAGCTGTGGTTCCTGGGAAGATCCCAAGATCCCCACAAACACGCTTCACATAAGAGGAGTATTACAGAAATGGCTCATTCTTTCCCTTGGCTCTGGAATCGGTTATGTGCAGTAATTGCCATCTGTGACACCCTGGCTTTCTCTTCTTCTTCGTCCAGCTAACCTTGGTCTGAGGTCAGCCAGGACAACTGGGTCTGAGGCTGGTATATAGAAAATGCTTTACAGTATAGTTTATTCTTGTTTGTGCCATACAATACAATAGTATATCTAAGAGTATTGTTTATCATTTAGGTTTTCTTCTTTTGTATTGTTTGGTACATAAAAAAGAAATAAATATGACTGCGCTTTTAACTATCAGATAAGAAAAATAGTAATAATATTGCTAGAATGGCTGAATAAATGACTCATAAACAATTGGTACTAAATATCAAAAAGTTTTTACTGTTAAAAATTATTATACTTCCGTATAAAGGTATATAAAATGTACATATTTATGTTTTATACCTTTATACGGATGTATAATAATTTTTAACAGTAAAAGCTTTTTGATATTTAGTACCAATTGTTTATGAGTCATTTATTCAGCCATTCTAGCAATATTATATTACTATTTTTCTTATCTGATTGA
>WWET01001914.1:18313-29189 GCA_011038615.1 Limnodynastes dumerilii | reverse complement strand
TAAGGAAGGGGCCATACGCCTGCTGCGCATGGGGAGTGTCAGGGGAAGTAAACGCCGATACACTGTGCTTTAGTAAGCACAGCGCATTTGCGTAGGTCTGGATCAGGCCCATAGTCCTCTTACCCACATCTATTTATTACTACCCTTCTAATAAAAATATAATTTTTATTGGAATATTCATGACCCCTATACATTTTTCTTTTTGTTTGCTGTTACAACCCAGTCATGTTATAATGATTTTTAAAATTATAAAGTGTTATGTAAGATCATGGTGCTATATAAAAACCTGTTAATATGTAAAATAGTAACATAGTTGATGAGGTTGTAAAAAGACACCAGTCCATCAAGTTAAAACTATTATGAATCTCCTGCAATTCCTATCTTACAATTAAAATTGACCCAGATAAAGTAGCCGCCAATCTGTTTCAATCTGGAAAAATCACTCCTGACCCAAGATGACAGTCCTATTGCTCCCTGGATCCACTACTATCATTTTAAATACAGTAATAACCCTAGATAGCCTTTTCCACAACAACAAAAAAAATCAAGTGAATATGCCATCACAACCTTACCTGGCAGTGAAATCCATATCTTGACTGTCCTAACTGTAAAGAACACCTTTGCTTTCTTTCCTCTAATCTTTGTTGTTGTCAGTGTGTCCTGTGTGCTGTCCTTGGGGCAAAAAGTTCCCATTTCCAATATTTCTCTGTATTGACCCTTAATGTATTTGTATATAGTAATCATATCTGCTCTTAGATGTATATATTCTAAAGTAAACATGCCTAAAGTTGCTAGCCCTTTCTCATAGTTCAATGACCCTTTATCAATTTTGTTGCCCTTGTCTGAACCTCTTCTAGTTCTAAAATGTCTTTTTTATGTAGTGGTTCCCAGAACTTAACTTCGTGTTCAAAATGAGGCTTTATGTAGTGGCAAAATTATACTGTCTTTCCTTGCATCAATGTCCTTTTTATGCATGCTAATATTTACTGGCCCTTGCAAATACTGCTTGACATTGAGCACTATTGCTAGGTCAATTGTTTGCAAGTACTCCCAAATCCTTCTCCATTAAAGATTTTCCTAGATTAATCCCATTTAATTTATAGACTGTATAATTGATTTTGATTCCTATATGCATAACCTTACATTTATCTGTGTTAATTCTTATCTTCCATTTGGCTGCCCAAGTATTCTCTCTGTAGAGAAACTAATCTTGCTCTGACTTTATCACCTTACATAATTAAGTGACATCAGCAAAAATGGAAACTTTGCTTTCTAAACTATCACCAAGGTCATTAATAAATATATTAAAAAGGATTGACCCCAGCACAGAACCTTAATGTATACTACTTAAAACTTTTGATCAATTAGAAAATGTTACATTTATCTCTGTTCCCTAGTTTTTGACCCAAGTAAAAATGTTGTTTCATATACCCTGTTCCCTTATTTTGTAGACCAACCTCTTATGTGGCAATGTATCAAAGGCTTTTGCAAAATCTAAGTAGACCACAACTACTGCACTACCATGGTCTAAGTTCACCCTAACCTCCTCATAGAAGTTAATTAGATTAGCTAGACATGACCTTTCCCTCACAAATCCATGCTGATTCCCAATAATAATCTAATTGCGCACCACGTAGTCCAGAATACTATCCCTTAAAATACCTCCCAGTAGTTTCCTCACTATTGATGTCATTATTACAAGTTTATAATTTCAAGTGTAGTTGACAGTAGGATGGTCATTATTTTGAAAGACTCTTGTACTTCAGCAGAATGTATACTGCCAGCAAGTGATCCACTGAAAGGTACGTGTTTAAAATAACCCTACCCTTAACCCTTCCCAAACCCTAACTGCACTTGTTCCTGCAGCCTAACCCTAATCTTCCCCTTTTTCAGCCCTAACCCTCCATGCTCCGCAGCCTAAACCTAACCCTCCATGCCCCGCATCCTAAACCTAACCCTCCATGCCCCGCAGCCTAATCCTAACTCTCTATGCAATGCAGCTTAACCCTAACCTTCCCCTTAAGCCCTAACCTTTTACCCACCACAGCCGCCTCAGCCTAACTCTAATCTACCGACCACAACTGCCGCAGCCTCTAGCTGTTGGGAATGGGGAAATAGGTTCTTGTTCCCATCATCAATTTTCTATTTTCAGCCTATTTTGAACAATGATACAGCCACCATTCATCTCATAATTCCCAGTCGTGTTCTCATTCTCATTTTAAACAACGACACCACCATAGGCATATCTATAATGGGTGCAGGGTGTGCAGTGCACACAGGCCCCTCAGAGCAGGGGGTCCTGTGGCATTCATCCTGCACCTAAGTCCGCATATCAGGGTTGGCAGGGGAAGGGGGTCCATTAAGCATCTATTTCTTCCCTCTAAGATCTTCCGGAGGGAAGAAATAGATGCTGAATGAGCCCCCCTTCTCCTGCGGTGGGACTGTCATGATTCGCGGGCCGAAAAAAGGGCCGGGGCTTAAAGCGCAGTTAGGTCCCACCCCTTTTGAGGTTTGCAAATCAGGACAGTCCTGTCTCAGGGTAAATGGGGGGGGCCCCATGTACAAATCCTGCACAAGGGCCTCCTCACTTCATAAAACGCCCCTGGGAACCACATCTGCTATTCAACAATCCCTTGGTTCTGAACCTGATGAAACTGAATCTATGAAAATAGTAACATGTAAAGAAATAAATGTGTCCCTACCTGTACACACTACTCTACACTACTCGTGTACACCATGTAGCATAGTGTATACAGTGCCCAATCCTAGGTCAGATCTTCTGACTGCCTATATCATCCTTATTGGATTGGCACAGGGTCAGTCAGTCACATGGTCTGCAAACTAACCCATACTATTCCTTATTGGAAACATTTTTGCAGCATTTTGCCATTGTTCCAGCATATGCATTACACAGTTACTGTATAGTGTGTCACTGGCTTAAGCCATGGTCACTTTTTAATAATCCATCCCCATATTCAGCCTGTTAAATTTGGCATGTCCACGTTGCTTTATCTTTATACACTGATTTACATTAAAAGCATTAGCTATGTTTGCCCTTGAAGGCCATAAACTTACACATAGTGAGTTATCACATGTACATCTGCGTATTCCTATATAAATATAGAGTTCTGTGTGACATCAATAACCTATGAAGATCATTAACCTAGTGTATGTAGGCTGTGCCAAGCAGAACATGCAAGAGAGCAGCTCAGTGGGACCCTCATCTTAAAGTATTCTGCAGTGACAGCCTGCTGGGAAGCACAAGGGACATGATGTCATGGGACTTCAACACAAACCAAAGGACAATCCTTCTGTGTGAATGAAATGTAGAGTACTTAGACATTGTACAATCAATTACAGACTCATCTGTCACCTTCACCACCCACCTCCCCTCTTGTAGTTTATTTATCTATATGACCCCATTAAGTGAATCATCTCCTCATTAACACAGTGTGTGCAGAAATGTGTGTCATTTTACACTGTGTGTATACCTTGTTATTACTTGGTTTCCAAATGGTGTCCTAGGATGTACTCTATTAGTTTTTTGAAGTAACTTCATTGACATCATAATGTTTATATTTTGGTATATTTTCAGTAAACCTGTGAGCGGATCCAGTGCTCCAGATACTGCAGATCCAGACTCTTGTACTGGAAGTCTTCGAGGGCTGGGCAGCATGAAGATGCCGCTTTCACTAAAGGGAGGGGCCAGGGGCCTGATCCAGTAAAGCACAGCGTATCGGCAGGTACTTCCCCCGACACTCCCAGCTGTCGCAGCGTATTTTCCCTCGCTTACGCCGGCTGAAGGCTACCCTAACTTCAGTCGGCGTAAGCGAGGGAAAATACGTTGTGACAGGAGCGTATTAACGAAAACCCCTCCCTCATTAAACTACCTCCCCCCGCGTACCTATACTAACATTTGCATAGTAACGGCGAGGGACGCCACCTCAGCCGTTACTACGGTGATACTACGGATGCCCGATTGTAGATTGGGCATTTCTGTAGTTACGCTGGCCAACATCTGGCTGGCGCATGCGCAGATCGGCCTTACGCCCGGCGTATTACCACCAGGCAGCATAGGTCTAAATCGGGCCCCAGGTATGTAAATAGTACAGCTGGGGCATACTAAGTGCCCTCTGTACTATCCAGAGTTTTAAGGTAGGGGTCAGGTAGTATATGTCTGTGTGAGCACAGCCTGCAAGTCTGGATCTGGTCTTAATCAATGGCATTTATTTCCTGCACTGACATAATACTTCATCAATATACTTTTGATATTACTCTAGAACTCCAGGTATCTAATGTTTGCATGTTATAAAAACTCTTCATCTTCATACTGGCATCCGAATATTTACTTGCGTCATCCTATGACCTGTAGTTGCTAAATGTTACTGGAAGTTCTCATGTTCTTTTTATTCAATATAAAACAAACCAAGGCCTTGTTGGCAATTGCCATCCCTACTTCACTTTTTTTTTTTGCCCTATGTAAACTGTGGTTAATACTGTACCATCAAGATCCATAGTGTTCATTGCATTATCATTGTCAGTGACTCCTGTCATAATTGTGATGTTCATATGCTGTTCTTACTGTCTCTCTTTACAGACTGGTGTTTATTGAATAACGGACAGTCATTTCTGCAAGATAGCAATATGATGGCAGTTGACGGCCCGGGTGTGCACAACAGAAGGACTTAGTGAGTGTGACAACAGAATAAGTGTGTGTGTGTGTGTGTGTGTAGTGAGCGCATGCATTGAGAACTAAGTCTCTGCGGAGGAGTTTAAATCCTAAAAACGGATGGGAATGTGTGGGTACAAATGGAATGGGAGGGAATCCCAGGGGGTCATCTCCTAATGTAATAGATCTGAATAGTTTTGGGTTAATCCTCCAGAGCAATGGAGCTTATCAGACTTGATGGGAGTTTTATTACTGTTCCTTTTTTTATTTCCCAAACCACTGATTTAATCAATGCCTCCTGATTTTGCGAGGTTAACAGACACCCATGTTTTTTTCGGTACCCTTCCCACCCTGTTACTATCTTGGTTTTCCTTAATCACCTCTAGACACATTCTTACCCATTATGGTAGCAACTCCTGGGCAACACCCACCCCCCAATACACCTCCCTCTAATCCCTGACACTGCTAAAGCAGCCAAATATCTCAGCCCTGCTGGTGAGGGGCTTCTGGCTAGTGGCTACAGAAGACAAAGCTGCCTCCTGGGGGGTTAATGTGGAGTGTCACGGCGCGACAGTGTGTCGCTCAGGCAAACTAATGAATTGTCCATCACGCTTTTCAGGTGCGCCCGTCCATCCTGCATTAATCTTGGATGTCAGGACGGGATGGAAGTCACTAAGCCGGTATTTATTACACTCCTATTGTGACTAATTGAGCTAATTATCTGAGGCTCCAGTCCCAGAGACAATGCAACGTTCACATGGACAATGCTGAGAACTGCAGACCTTGCCCAAGGGGGGTGAATGGGGCACTTAGGTCTGTCACCTCCCCTGAAATTACAAGGACACTTCACAATTTCCACATAAAGAGCTACACTTGTACCTTCATCCTCACCGGATTGTGACAAGTGGAAATCATTCTTTATAGCTATGAAAGTATATTATTGTATGTACACATTGCCAAGATTACTTACCTGCCATTATTCCCAGACAGTTATATACTCACCAATGTTTAGTAATGTTTAAAGAAAAGTGTCATTATTATTATATTAAACCCTAGAAGTTAATATCATTTATTTAACAAATTCATAAGCAAAAATGTGTACATGTTTAATATAAAACAACTCTGGGACCACACACAGCGTTATTGTTTGGTAATCTATTAATACTAATGATGCGACACCAGATTCAGACTACCAATCATGCAGCGTTCTGAGTTCCAATATTGTATCTTTACTTAAAGTAAAATGTGGGAAGACACATGGAAAAATGGGGCAGTAAATGTAGAAAAACAGGTGACAGCAGATATGGTGGACCAAGCACTAGAGAATGGTGGACAGACCATGGTGGGGAGTGTGACAGACAGTCACACCTTGACTTAATATACTCACAATTTAAGTAAAGGTATAGGGATCTGTGTGCAAAATACAGCTACAGTATTGTTGAGATTCATCATCATCATCATCATCATCTTCTTTATTCTTTCATTAACTCTTCAGTAATTGCAACTGATAAGCCTCCTAGGGCCTGATTCATTTAGCCTAGCAGCTGAATTTCTTTTTCTATTTGCGTCTCATAGAGGTGCGTATAAAAATCGGGTACCATAATAGACAGGAAAATGCGCACAGCGAACATTTTCTCATCTATCGCGGGTCACAATTCTAACTGAATCAAACCCCCCTAAAAGCAATACTGTCTTTGAAGACGTGTTTATGTAACGGTGTCACAGTCTGCCCTTACTATACTTGCCCTACTCACCTTTGAAGTCAGAGCGTAGGAAATCCTCTAGATATAATTATTCTTTTCAAAAGCCGCTGGATTTTAGAAGAACATGCGAAGGATGCCGGTGTGAAATAGGTAAGCAATAAAAGAGTGCAGAATCGGTGGTTTTAGGTTGTTTTTCTTTAATGTGTTTTTTAAACAAATAAAAAAACTTGTGTGATAGGAAGTTATAGGAAGCTGATCCACTCACTGCTGAATTCTTGTAATTGTATGCGATACAGTGCAGAATCCAAGATACCCCATGGTATGGTGCATAGTCCTCACTCTATTAATACAACTGGTGACACCGTTGGTGCAGAGATGTTTGCCATATGAAAAAAAACTTTAACTTTTTATTGCTGCTTGGTCTAAACCTGGTCCACTTGTTTTCAAATACCTTTAAATTGCTTCAGCTGAATCGAATGCTACACTAGCCTCTGATATCAGCCTCTATGATACGATGTCCACTTAAATTTCTGCATGATTACTTATTTACGCAATAATGGATTTTTTTTTAACATGCATTCTGCATGCAAAATGATTAATGCTTTCTATACTACAGGAAAAATATAAGAATTTTCCTAAATAAAGTTTTAAAAACACAAGCAATATTATGCTAGTTAATTTACATTATCTAATGCAGGTGACACTTCTTTACATTCCATTAAATATTTAGGGGGACAAAGATTGTAGATTTACAAGGACATTGCTAAAAATGTTATCCTACAAGGCAGAGCTGCGTGACAGAGGTCTGCACACAAGATGGTTGCCATTACTGAACATAGCTCCCAGAATGCTGTGGTTGTTGCCTTCCCACATGCAGCAGCTGTATAGCATGTGTGAGGTGCAGGGAGGAGAGTGATAACTCACTGAGGTTGCAGGCCACACAGGGTTAACCTTTGGCTGTGACTCACTCCGGGGTGGACACTCCTGCGGTTGGTGGTTTGGCTTCTGGATGACCCCCTGATTGTCTCACCACAGAAATGACACCTCATCCCACGGCGGGAACTAGCCAGAGAGGAGCCAGGATGACAGAGGGACTGAATACCCACAGAAAGAGTTAGGGTAAAAAATATTACAATGACAGCTGGATACTGCTCTGTCTAACAGGCACATGCAATCCTATCTATTGTGTCCCTTTTCAATAGGCACATATTTACATACATCATTACTTTCTTTCCACCACTTGCAGAATATACATAAGAAACAAGTCTTTTTCTCTAATAACAATCATATATTTATATATATATAATAACAAAATTGCAGATGTAAATTTTTCTCTAATAACAATCATATATTTATATATATAATATATGATAGATGTAAAAAGAAAACCTTTTTTGTAGATAAGCTGTAAATATAAGTAGATGAATAGCAACGAAGGAAATTAGCATTACATTACATCATAATCTTGGATGAGGTTGACAGGACCCTCATATAACTGATTGTCATGCTGTGGTACCTTGCTCCTTCCATTTTCCAACTGTGGCCTCTCAGCTTCTTCCATAAAACTCCATCATGAAGTCTGTATGAGGTCCGTCTTCCCTTACTAAATCATATGGGGCAAACGTGATCGCAAATATACGCACGCACGTAGCAAGGAACACCCCCCAAAACCCCAGTCACTCCCCTTGCTAATCCGTGCTCACATAAACTTACACCACCATAGACCACCTCTATCTTTCCGCGTGCAGTCCCGTGCGTCTGTGTCCTCCGTACATGCGTATCATGATAATCGCGTCCACTTTCCTTCATTTAAATGCCTCTCCCCGCCCATTTTTACTTCATTTCTCCAGTGCATATATTTGCGTCGCATATCCGGACGTATGTATCCATGTGGGTATCATATGTCCGTCCGTAAGGCACTTCCGCGCGTATAGTCCACGTCACCTACGTACAAAAAGTTACTATGCATACACAGTTGACACGTACCTAAAAATACGCACGGGAGTCGCCATGAAAACGGATGTCTGAACACGGCCCATGATCCTCATACAGACGCTGTCTCAGATAAGATCGTTACACAGCCGTGTCAGTCGCCACTATGAAAATGCTATTTACGAATTAGAGCTAATTTTCAGCTGCCTCTATTTTGAAAATAGTGTTGTGAAAAAAAATGTTTGTGAATGGGGAGGCGATCAGCATACTTACCATTTATTCATTCGGAAACTCCACCCCCGCAGACCCATAACACCACCACAGACCCTCTACACAAGTGATTAGGAATCTATGCCGAGTTTTAGGGTCAGGTTGTGTGGAGGGGAGTCTTAGAGTTAGGCTGTGGGGAGGGGAGTCTTAGAGGTAGGCTGTGGGGAGGGGAGTCTTAGGGTCATGCTTCAGGGAGAGGAGGGTTAGAGTAATGTAAAGGGAAGGTTGGGGTTAGAGGCCCTGATTCATATTTAAGTGAGTCCTGAATTTCAGTGCATGTGTTTCCGATCAGTTAAATTGCACATGCTGAAAACCCAAACATACACATGGAAACCATGGCCGAATGATTCACATACATGGATGTCCCACTTAGGACTGATGTACGCATCGACACAGAATGTGCTGCACAGGGGCTACTAATGTACAGTATGGTCGTTCTAACAGAGTGAGGACTGATTCACAAGTTGCTGTGCCTTGCGTAAGCTAACATACGCATGGGAAAAGTTAAAGTAGACCACTCATAAGTTGATGAACTGTATTGCTTGCTGTGAGGTCATGCGGCTTCTCTTACTTAGTTCAGGTCACACCTACTGCGTGTTTATAATCAATGGATGTGTGTTTTTAAATGAAACAAATAAAGGGTTGTTTATTTAATCCAATGCTGATTTTCCATTTTGTGCAAGACTTTAACCTTGTGAAAGTGCTATTATTTGGTTTTATTTTTAATGGGGTTTTTTTTTCATTTACTTTACATTTTGTGGACAAACACCATTACATTAACTTATATTTAACTGTATTGGGTGTTTGAGTTGTTTAATTTTTTATGTTTATTTTTTAAATGTTTTATGAAAGTCTCTGTATTGTTTTCTAACATTATGCAGCATGTGTTTATGTGTTTTTTTAAGTATGTCATGATTTTTCCTATTTCAAGTTGTATTTTTAATGGTTACTTATTTGTTTACATATGTTAATAAGAGTATGTGCTGTTTTTAGAAAAAAAATATTCTTTACTTTTCAAAATCCTAATCAGTGCGTTTAGTTACGTATCTTTGAATCATAAGCCATTTTAAGCACCTAAACACACAACCTAATCACAGCTGATAAGACTTACGTCCTTATGTTGCCCTCCTGACACAGAGGGAGCGGTTAACCAGGTTCTTTATTTTCTCTATATCGGTATTGCAGATTTTTTGTGTGTGCATATTTAGGTAAGTTCGCAATTTAACTCTTAACTTTGAATCAGGTCCCGAGCAATGGAAGGGGAGGGTTAGGGTTAGAGTAATAATTAGAAGGGATACTTACCATTTATCACTGCGTCTTTGTCCTGGGAATTATCGATTACTTCTCCTCAGCTGTGGCTTGGTAGAAAATGGTCCTTTTGAAAAAGGGCCATTTGAGGCGACGACCTACACTCATTACACAGATCTACAGAATTTACTTGGTAGTGTGAACATTATTATGTTCAGAATAATGATATTTTTTCTATATTAAAATGACACAGATACACCCAAACATGCCCCCAATGTAATGAATACCATAGTCACAAAAATGGTGCTATTTGCCTCCTGAAATCCTCCTGCAAATAAAGATAGACAGAAGATTCATCTATGAACTCAGATACCCTCAGTAAGGTTTTTATGCACAATCCTGTTTCTAATAAATATGTGTGTTTTTTATTTGTGTGTGTTTGGGGCGAGTTAGGGAGTGCATTATTCCTGGCTTAGTTAGCCTAGAGCAGCTGATACCATTAATATCAGCCTATGTTTCTCTTAGCAAAACCTTAGCCATAAATTTTGTTAACATTAGATGACAACATAAATTAAAATCAGGTAAAAATTAGGATGTGTATCAGAAAAAAATTTAATTTAATGGCGAAACCTAAACTTCTCACTTCCACTGCTTATGTGACCTTTTTTTGTGCCTAATTTCGGCTTGTGAAGGGATGGAATGTCCTATCGTACGTTGTTACCTACAAGTTACATTCGATCTGTCACATCACGCGGCAGAGGCCGCGCTACTTACCCGGTTAGAAGGCTTCTTGCTTCAGTCTTCTCCCTCCGGGCTGTCAGGCTGTTCCAGCTGCGGGGTCTGTGGCGTTCTCCGGCGTCCGCGTGGAGTGCTGGGCGCCGCCATCTTGGAAAATGTCACATGACTCCCGGCGGCCAATCCTGAAGCAGGCCAGGGGAGCATGTGACGGAGGAGCCAATCAGCTGCAGGGGCGGGCTATTTAAACCCCTGTCAGCTGTGGCTCATTGCCAGAACTTCGTTGTCTTCCACGTTGGAGCCTGGTTCCTGTTACCCT
>WWET01001914.1:0-17564 GCA_011038615.1 Limnodynastes dumerilii | reverse complement strand
CCTAGGTGTTTATTTTGCACTTTTTGTTTGTTTTCTTTTCTAAATAAAACTGGCTGAGTGTCAGTTGTACCTTAAACTGTGAAGTTTGTATGAAATCACTGCTGAAGATCCGCTCTCGCTCACAATATATATTTACAGGTGTTTTGGCCATCTCTTTTTACGATATGCAGCAGCAAGCGCCGCACTTACCATGTCAGGAACCATCTGTCAGTGGCTCTCTCATGTCATGCCCGCTCTCCAGCCATCCAGAGGTGCCACTCCAAATAGTGGCAGCCCCCTGCACAATCTCCATTGCAGAATGTGTGCTTGTTAGTGTCTGGGATTAGGCATCTACACAACCATCCTCTGCTGCATGGGCGTCGCCATCTTGCCTCCTGTCAGGTGATTCCCAGCAGCCACTCAGATGCTCCTCTGCGCACACATGATGCCTCCAGCCAATCTGTGCACAGGGTGGTCTATTTAAACCCTTTGCACAGTCCATGCATTACCAGAACAACTAGTTCTTCTAGGTGCCTGGTTCTGACGCACCCAGCTCTCTGATCGTGATACAGTCCTGCTGTTTGTTTCTGTCTGCTGATCCTGGTGCTCCTGCAATCCTGCCTGTGTGCCCCACCTACTCAAGGACTTTTCCAAACCACGTGTACCTCCTTTGCCCTTTGCCCCTCTGTACACTTTGATTTCAAGACTGTTTACTGTTATTATTTATTGTTCATTTCTGTATGCACCTGTCCTTCATTAAACCGGCTAACTAAATTTACACCATCTCAACTGTCTTATTCCCTGAAGCCCGGAACAGATCCCACTAATCCCTTGAATGTGACACCTCTATTGTAACATTTAAAAAAGATCAGGAAAAATTATTAAACATTTATCGGGCCACATTATTATGAAATGTTTATGGGGGAACATCATTATTAATGTTTTATGGGGCAACATTATTATTAACAATTTATGGGGGAACATTATCCATGGTGCAGCATGCCATTACCACTTGGCATGCTGCTGCTTATGGTACTAAGTCACAGCATGCACTACAACACATAAGTATGCTGTGCCTCGTATTATAGGTGACAGATAACTTGGACCCTTCAAAAATCACCACACATTGTTGTCAATTTATAAATCGCCAGCACAAAGCACCCCTTACTAAATCACCCAAGTTGCCAGAAAATTGTGGCGATGGCTGATGATTTATAATCCCTGCCTTACTTGCCCCTTAGTAAATCCAACCCCTAAAGGTTTGATTTATATTCACCTTCAATATGACTCCATAGGTAACAGATTTAGAACACATTTTTCGTAATACACAGTTGACCTTTTCTTCTACTGTCTACCTGATTAATCATTTAAAGGACCTGAAAACAAATTAACCAAGAATTGTCAACATTAATACCTAAAAGAAGTTTCTCCTTTTATATATTATAATGTGGTATATTTTAGGATTTTTCTCATCTGAACATTGGCTGCACTATAATAACTAATTAAGTAAATAAATAAAGCAACTGGAAAATGGGCCGGATCCTCTATTCTGGCCGACAAGAGACTTATAAAAGTTATTTGCGTAAGTCCCGTGCATGCGCGTGGCAGATGTTCCCTGTGCGTAAGTACATTTGTACGTAACAAAGTTACGTACGTTAGTACTTATGATGAAGGGACAAACCCTTCACTTAAGATAGCTCTATACCTACCATATATGCGGGAATAGCAATGTAAATGTAGGGTTCTGGGTTGGGGGAAGCCCCGTTATGACTTACGGCTGCAAACCTAGTTGTAAAAGTTAAGGTAGGAATTCCTACCGATAGTAGGGAGAGCAGAGGGCGTGCAATCCCAGATACAGCTGCGTAACTACTGACCCCCGCATGCACCTAAAGCGTGCAGGGGGTCTGGATCTTCCCCAATGTCTTCAAAACTGTGAAACTTTTAAAGAATAACACTGTATAAAAACAGCATAAAAACAAATATAATTGCTTACAAATAATGAATCCCAACAATGTGTCCCTCTCCTGGGACTATCCCACCTCCTGTAAACATGACCTTGTTATCTCCCACTCTTGGAAATATCCACTCTTGTGCGACTTGTTTTTCATTGGCTGTCTTCTTTCTCCTCCTCCCACTTTCTCCTGCTCATGCTTCAATCTGACTTTTGCACTCTTTACTCACTTTACTAAAATTACTAATGTGCAAACAAGAAATCCAACTATCTTTTATTATTACACAAAGAATCCTCAGCGCTGTAAAATAACATGAAGCGCAGAAATGGACAGAATATTACATTATACAATACCAATATGAAAAAATAAAAAAATAAAAATATATATATCACATAAAATATAAAAATACAAAAATTAAATAGAGTGTAGCGACAATAAGACAAGATATGAGGTATATGAGGTATCAAACTTGAACGATCAGGCTTGCATGGGTCAGGGAGTAGGGGATAGAGTACAGTTAAAGGGAGAGAGCACGAGTCACAGGGACCCACCAGGTGCAGAGGGGGTAAAGTGTACACTAGGATGGAGGGCCCTGCTCAAGCGAGCTAACAGACTAAATGTGGGTACAAACAGATAGTCGTTCCAATTCAATCAAATGAGTACACGACTGATTCACACAATATCATTGAAGTGTTTAGGCATGCACGATCAAACAATATAGTGTAATCACTTACATGATCGTTTAAAGAGATTTTTATAGATGGTTCAATTATACCGATGCACAATCTAACGATATCATCTGAAAAATGTAGTGTGAACGATCTCACAACCGACTCTTCAACATTACAAGTGATAATTCCTGCAAAAGACACGCCTTTGTGGGCGTGTACTACTGCTGTTTATTACCATGCATGCATCCCATTTCCAGTTTGGCTCCAAATAAACATTATATAACACTATGTGTCAGCACATAAAAATGAGGTTTAGTTCACAATATAGCTATATTGGGTTAAGCTCACCTTCCCAGTGTCAAGGTACCTCCTGTAAGTGAGTTCCTATATAGCACATAGTGTTATATAATGTTTATATAGAGGTGGAGCGAATCATACATGATGTACTGTATAAATCTGATTTGGGTCACATAGACAAATACACACAACTTCAAAGATGTGTACCCCAAGAAGCATGTTCACAACGTGAATTCCTACCATCTGTGCTTCAATCTGTGCCATACAGGAACCCATACGTCATGAAGAGACGTCCAAGTAACGCCACAGCCTACAGTTCCTCAACTGCAAGCAGCAGTAATATGAGTTATATGAAATATATGACAAATCACAATGATGAGGAGTACTTTGACAGCGGACATTATGAGCAATTATAGTTTTCTATGTGTAAACAACTTGTTTCATTGCTACATGTAAAAATGCATATTTATGTGTCTTTGATATGTTTTGTACATTTCTATAGAAAAGTGAAAATGTTAAACATTGTTGGTTTACAATAACGGGCCTGATCCAGAACAACGCTTCGAAGCAAATTTACGCGTGGAGGAGACGTAAAATCGCTGTTTAGAACACACTGCACATGCGCACCATAGAAAATACGCACATTCACGTAGCGTAATTGTGAACGTATGGGCCATTCACGTATTTGTCACGTAAATACTTACGTGTGAGCGTGCCAATTTTACGGGCCACATTTACTAAGCTGCGGGTTTGGAAAAGTGGAAATGTTGCCCATAGCAACCAATCAGATTTTAGCGGACATTCTCTAGTATATAAAAAAGAAAATGAGAGCTAGAATGTGATTGGTTGCTATAGGCAACATCTCCATTTTTCCAAACCCGCAGCTTAGTAAATCTGGCCCCAAATTCTTAATAATATGTTTCTCTCTTCCTCAACCACTCCTTTGTTCAACAACTACGATTCTTCTTCCTCAGTTTTGTTTGTTTAAGGGATAACAGTCTTGCTGTCATGCCAAGAAGAAGCAATGCCCAGACTTTGTCTATATCACACATATTTTGAACTCCGGCAAAAAAGGTAATTAAGTATTATCAAACAGTGACAAACAAGGGCAATAAGAGCTAACCAAATAAAAATCTATATAAAAGCCATTCAGCTTCTTAGCGTTATATGCATGCTCACATGATGGGGGATACTGTGGGGCTGGACACACATGATGTGGGATACTGGGAGGCTGATGGCACATGATGGGGGATACTGTGGGGCTGGACACACATGATGGGGGATACTGTGGGGCTGGACACAAATGATGGGGGATACTGTGGGGCTGGAGGCACATGATGTGGAATACTAGGGGGCTAGACACACATTATGTAGGATACTGGGAGGCTGGAGGCTTATGATGGGGGATACTGTGAGGCTGGACACACATGATGTGGGATATTGGGAGGCTGGAGGCTCATGATGGGGGATAATGTGGGGCTGGAGACACATGATGTGGAATACTAGGGGGCTGGATATAAATATATTTTATCTCAATACAGTGTTCTTTAATGCTGCAATAAATGTCCTCCAACTGCTCTGCAGGTGTGTAATAAGCTGATATACTGCACAGAAAGAAACTTTAATGCACTTAACAGATCACAGTAGAACAACAAATGGTGCTTATGTCATTTCCTCTTCCTGTATGTACGTGAGAAAGTGCAGCCCTTTATTTAAATGAGGAACATATCTTGTAAAAATTTAATTAGATCAAAATAACCACTATATAGATCAAATGACTGATTTGTAATTTTATTCTTTTGTACTTTGTTCATTGCACTGCATATTTGTTAGTGACTATTGCTACGAATGGTATGACTAAACAACAAGGATAGCAGAAATGCAGAAAGTTCAAATGAGTCCACAGGAGTAATATGCAGGTGTAGTTAATTCACAGAGAGTATGCAAGAAAGTTCAAATAAAGACAACAGAGTGAGCAGCGTGACTGGTATAAAGCAGGCATCCAAGATAACAGAGACAGGGAGAATCAGATAATATAACCATAGAGCAAACAAACATGCAGCAAAGGAAGAAATGACCCTCACCTTGTTGATGGAATTATGGTATATATATTGCCAGATCACAGGTGTAGGATAACAGGCAATTACACAAATTAGTCCCAAAGAGAGTGTTCAACAGCAACCTCTAGGGGAAGCTAGTAGAAACAAGATACAGTCCAGAACTGCTCCCAGAGGCAAAGCCAAATATAGCAATTACAACTATGGCCTAGATCCAGACTTCCATATTTGAGTGGAAAGGGCAAGATAATGTGCAGACAAGATATGCCGTTTGGCATACTTCACCCATTCACCTTCGGAAATGGCGATATCCTTCCACCGCTGGTATCGCCAGGCCAAGGGACAGGTGAGTAAACTATCTGTGCTGGGTAGGGAGGGTTAGGGTCAGGCTGTAGGGGAGGGAGGGTTAGGGTCAGGTTGCAGGGGAGAGAGGGTTAGGGTCAGGCTGCAAAAGATGGAGGGTTAGGGTCAGGCTGCAAGTAAGGGAGGGTTAGGGTTAGGCTGCCAAGAAAGGAGGGTTAGGGTTAGGGTAGTGAGAGGGGAGGGTTAGGGCAAGAATTAGGGAAAGGAGTGGGGGACTATTTTAATTCACTTTTCGAAGCATAGAACTTTCGGTTATCCGTGGATCGATTGCTATGCCTCATCGAGGCAAAAACAGAATCGAAATCCCAGCCAGTTCGCAACTGGCTGGAAGGAGACGGCTATTTCGAAAATCAGCTGTTCGGACCAGAGCACCACACCCGTAAGTGCCTATCCCAACCCATACTGTACAATTTAAATGCCTC
This sequence comes from Limnodynastes dumerilii, assembly GCA_011038615.1. Classification (NCBI taxonomy): domain Eukaryota; kingdom Metazoa; phylum Chordata; class Amphibia; order Anura; family Limnodynastidae; genus Limnodynastes; species Limnodynastes dumerilii. The sequence goes on along the minus strand of WWET01001914.1, from coordinate 11,823 downwards.
CTTTGCACACAATGTGTATATTGGGTTACGTTACGAGTTACATACGAGTTATCAGAGTTAGATGAGTAACTTCTGCCATGTACATGCACAGTGCATTCCCATAGCCAGATTTACGCATGCCGTGTGCGTAACTTGGCTGTCGTTATTAAGCTTGAACCAGGCCCAATCTCATTCTGAAAGCTAAAATCCTGTTTTACTTCCAAGTGATTTTAAATTATTTTTAACCCAGTGGCATAAAGAAATATTGAGTCACGGGGACATACTTACTGCATTATGAGTATTTTTATACACTGTAGATGTAAATTCAATGTAAACTGGGTTTTTTTCATGTGCAATGTAACCATGGATTTGCAATAAGAACATTGCTGGCAAAAATGATTTCATACAAGTCATCGGATATTACTGTGTTATCACAGTGTGTTAAATTAAACATGAAAACTTTACTGTAATTGGTTTGACTTTTAGGCATCTTTAATTTTACTTTCTTGTCTAACCAGTATTACAGTACATTATATAAGACATTCCTTTTCATAGGTCTTGTGCCACAGTAGTGTAAGTAATATACATTTTGCACCTAAATTAGGAATCTGTGATACAGTTTTCAACCATCGAATATTAATAGATAGTAATAAAAACCGTCATAATAGATATGCTTGAAATGTTCATAATAGATTGAAAATTGATTTAATTAGATTTCCCAGCTGGACATTAAAATTGTAAAATGCGCAGCATTTTAAAAATGTTAAAATAAGAGGCATTGCTATCCCTGGGATGCATTTTGTATAACAAAAGTTCAATTTTCAAAATATAGACAGTCGAAAGCTGATTTTCGGATGTCTCTCTTTCGTAAATATTACTAATTAGAAACTTTCACTAAGGAATGCTTATACCGAATCTTAGGGTCAGGCTGCAGGAAAGGGTGTCTTAGGATTAGGCTGCGGGGAAGGGAGTCTTAGTGTTATGCTTCAGGGAGGAGAGGGTTAATGTAATGGAAGGGGAGGGTTAGGGTATTGGAAGGGGAGGGTTAGGGTAAGGATTGGGGCTACATAAATACCCACCATTCACCGCTTTCACCAGGGAGGGTATTGGAAGGGGAGGGTTAGGGTAAGGATTGGGGCTACATAAATACCCACCATTCACCGCTTCATCTTCACCAGGGCCGTTTCTAGGGGCAGGCGAGCCCATGATGGTGTCGATGGACTTGGCTGCTGATAAGTAGCAGGTCACGGTCCTCCAGACAGATGCCCAAATGCCGATATGGTTAAGGAGATTCGAGAAGTACAATAGTAGTACAGACAGATAGCGGAGGCACAACTACCATAGCAAGATATAGTGAAACCGGGTAATGAATCTGGATTACAGAAATCAAGGACATGAGGAATAAAGAAACCAAAGGCACAAGGAGTGCAAGAGCACTTGAACCAATGGACAGGATCTGAGTTGATCTGGATCTAGGAAGCCAGAACACATGAGCAAGCTTGAGGACAAAAGTCAGCAGACGGATGAAACCTATTGCTCTGGCATTGAATGGATTGTGAAGCAGGATTAAATAGGGAAAAGGGAACACCTGGTGATGAGCTCAGAGAAAACAATGAGAAACACCTGAGGGAAAGGAGGGCAAAACCAAACCAGGAAGTGTCAACCAGCAGAGTGGGAGTCACATAATCGAGGCAAAGCTAAACAAAATTACTGAGAATAACACTCTGATCATAACACTTCCCAACTTTTTACAACTGGTGGAAGAATTATTAATTTATTCCTTACAGGGAGCCAAGCATTGTGTATGCTGGACATGAGGACTTTCATGTCCATCTGTATGAGGTAGGAACTTGGTGTGGGTGTGGGCTCGTTTTGGATTTAGGTCGCCTTCCACCCTTTACATTTTGGCGTTCTTGGTCAGATTCGGATGTAATGAAGGATGGATGCATCACCATCTTGCAGGAAGTTCTAGCAGAGAGTGTTGGAGCAATCACGTGATGTGGGCAAAAGAAAACTGCCTGTTGGACAGAAGACATCCCATATACGACCTTTTCTACTTGTGTGTGTATGATAGTTGGGCAACCTTGTACTAAATGACACATCTAGCACTAAGCCTGGTTCTAAACTAGTGGTTAGCAACTGAATCTCAGGGCTGCATAGTGTTGACTACCTGACTATTCCCTGTTACACCATCCAGCATTCTATAACAATTACTATGCCTGGCTACATCAACAGTGGCACCTGTTAGCCTCCTTGGTCCGGATCCAGACCTACGTTCCTTTTATGTTCCAACGCATATCGTATTTATGCTGGGGTAATCACTATGCACTCCCCTCACTCGCACGTATTTTTGCCATTTTACATTTTCTAAACCCTACCTCAAATGATCAAAGTGTTACTACTGTGGTACGTAAACGCAGCACATACGTAACAGCCTAAGCACGCCAATACTGTACGATTTAAATGCCTCCCCCTGCCTCCGAAGCGTAATTACATGTATCGTATGACTTAGTTACACAGTTGATACTAGGCTGGTGCATACATTCAGATTTACATGGCGTAACATCCGCTGCGCGCATGCACAATACATACAAAACAGCGTTTTTACGTCTCCGGCGAGCGTAAATATGCTCGTGGACGTAGCTCTGGATCTGGGCCCTTGTCAGCAACCAACCATAACTTTATTTCCTTTCCAGTTGTTTCTGTTGTTTTCAGAAATAACAGTTGCCATGGATACATTGGCTAAGTTCCTATATTTCTCAATGAGCGGAGCAGTAAAAATGGTAATACTCAAATGAGAAAGGACTGGACCCAGATTTATGCAATGTGTTATGTTTTCATGGTCCATCCATAATGGAAGCATTTCTCCATCGGTGGAGGAAGGGGCAGGTTGCATATGTCAGGCACGCATGGTGGGAGTATGGTAATTGTACAGTAAGCGCTTGGTTGAGCCCTTACATGCAGTCCTCATTTTAAGGTAGGTTCCTGGTGTGAAGTCCCATGTGTGCAAGTGGAATGGTCTCCCCTTGCACACACAGGAATTAGAATCACACAGCCATCACCGACCGCAGCGGGGGCAGGGTTTTTGATCCAGTCCAATTATGGTAATTTTACATTTTGTTTTTTAATACATTAAAATGTCCTATGCCTTGCTTTCGATATTCAGTTAATTCTCAATTTATACACAAAATAATATATGTTGCATTATGCTAAATCTACATGAAGAAGAACGATCTATACATCCCTGATATGACCATACTTTCTTGTTTTCCCAAGATTGTACTGTATTTGTGACATAACATTTTCTGTTGCCAAACGGAGTGTGGTAGGCCTAAGGGAGAAAAGTAGCTTTGTGGCCTGGCTTGATGCGAGAGCCTGCAGATTATTTATTTTTCTGAGGAAACTCACTGGTGGGGTGTCTCAGTAATTAGGAGGAATGAGGAAATCTAAAAATAGTTTGTACACAGTGTGTACTTTGTAAAAAAAAATTGTTATTGTATAAATTTTATTTCAAGGAAAATATTTCTTCAAAATTTATCTACTATCACGTTTATGGAGTTAGCAAAAGTTTTCTGGATTAAAGCAATACCAAAAAAAAACTCTTTTTAGTAAATATTAGACTTTATTTAAAGAAATAGAATTTTAATAAAGTGTTTTGCCCTTCTGTATGTTTTAGATTAAACCCCATTTTTTTCAGATAAGGTAATGATTTTGTTTGTTGAACCAACATAAATGAGAATAAATCCACTGATGTTGCAAAAATGCAACTAGAGCATGCAAAATGTGTCACATTTCAAGATGAGGTTTGTGTGTATGAAGATTAAATGCTACACAAGGCCTTCTGTTTGCTCCCTATTAGAATTGTGGCCCTTTCTGTTTAAATGTATGTGGAAATTCAGATAAACATTTTGGGCTTTATCCAGATTTAACTCTGTGCACATCCTCCGCAACACAGGTTAATGTATGTAATTTTTCATTCACATAATAACACACATTGCGAGCAGGGCACTCCCCCAACGTATGCCCTTGGGGTAACCCTAACTATTACGCACGGAATAGAAGACCATATGCAGCGGTGGATTTAGAGGGGGCAATCGGATCGATCATCCCCCCCCCCCCCCCGTGGACCGTACCCCCCCCCCCCCCCTAGTGATTTGCTGGCTGGGTGCATGACCTCTGTCACATTGTAACTGATATGGCACAGTGATAGCTGTGACATGGAAGGGAGCAGAGCCTCATGGTTCAGAGGGGCCCCGGTGGCCTGACATTACACTAGGAGACCTGCAGTGTTATCAGTGCAGCTGAGCTTCCTGTCTTGTAGAGACGTTTTCCAGTGTCTCATTTACATAGAAAGAACACCCTCCACCAGGCCCTCTGGCTCTGGATTTATGGACAGGGGGACAAGCCAATGGCCTTGCTAACAGGTTTTCAATGAATAGAACTTCCTGCAGGCTATGCATAGAAACAGGAAGAAGAGGAGGAAAGAAGCAACAGGAGGCAAAGGTATGACAGACAGAAAGAGGAGTAAAGAGAGGTATGAAGATGGAAAAGAGCTGTGACAAAAAGCAGATAGAGGAATATATACAGACAGAAGACAAGATATGTTGTTATTATTATTATTAACAACAAGGTGTCTGCAGCACCGTACAAAATACAGTACAGACATACAGGGTAGGGATGGATGTGAAAGGGGTGCAAGGAGTCTACTTAGGAGAAGCTGACCATATTGTTAATAATGAGAAGATTGGGGGGGGGAGAGGAGAGTGTAAATGTGAAGGGGGTGTGGGGGGGGGGGTGAGAAGGAGTGACAAGAACATATTTATTTAATGAACAAGAGGTATTGGGTATTTTTAATCAGAGCTCCTGCTATATAAAGTGTGTGTATGGGGAGAGATGGGTATAGAGGAAGCTGAGGGGAGACAGGGGTATTAAGATACCAGTGGGGAAAGGGAGTTAGAATAGTGGGAACAATTAGGTGAGGTATATAGGGAAGAGGGAACTCTAAAGGATATGGTGAGCATAGTGGGTGGAGAAGAATATAGGGGAAGGAGTCAATTCTATAAAAAAGGAGAGGGGTTTAAATTGATAATTAAGTCACCCCCACTAAAACAAAATTCTAGATCCGCCTCTGACCATATGTAAGGGCTAAACCCTGTCCTTACTGTACCATTTGCATGCCTATCACCACCCACCATGCATATCTCATACGGGCATGGGACCGTGGAAAGCGGTTACACTCTCCGGTCCGATCTAATTACCAAAAATGGGACTTCCGAAAGTTTAATTTCGAAAGTCCCATTTTCGAATACTTACCACTACCTACAGTTTTTTAGTGAAGGTCAGGTTGCAGGGGAGGGAGGGTTAAGGTCAGGCTGCAGGGGAGGGAGGGTTAAGGTCAGGCTGCAGGGGAGGGAGGGTTAGGGTCAGGCTGCCAGGAAAGGAGGGTTAGGGTAGTGAAAGGGGAGGGTTAGGGTTAGAATTAGGGAAGGGAAGGGACTGGTTGGGGAGGAATGGCCGATTCGAAAATCGCAGTTTTCTCCCAGCCAATTTCGAACTGGCTGGGATTTCGATTGCATATGCCTCGATGAGGCATAGCAATCAATCCACGGAGCACTACCCCACCTGTTCCCCTAAACTACCCCAACTGTTCCCCTAATTCTAACCCTAACCCTCTCTCATTACCCTAACCCTAACCTTCCCTTCTCCGCAGCCTGACCCTAACCCTCCCTTCGCTGCAGCCTGACCTTAACCCACCATCTCCCACAGCCTGATCCTAATTCTCCCTTCCCTGCAGCCTGACCCTAACCCTCCATCTTTCGCAGCCTGACCCTAAGCCTCCCTCTCCCGCAGCCTGACCCTAACTCTCCCTTCCCCGCAGCCTGACCCTAACCCTCCCTACCCCGCTCCCTGGAGAGGTTACTCACCTTTCCCTGCGGTAGCGGTGGCAGCAGGATAGCGGCAGCGGTGTTTCCGAATCAGAATAAGTGAGTATGCCGATCGGCATACTCACCCATTCTGAAAAAAATTCTAAACTGGGGGGTATTTGAAATAGGGACATCCGAAAGTCAACTTAAGGAATGCCCCAATTTCGGAAATGAAACTTTCTAACCGGGGACTGCAACCGATCTCATACACATGGTGCCCCTGCCCCTCTGCTGAAGCTAATTTCCACATGAAACGCAGCATCGGCCAGCTATGTTCCGACGTGGTAATATTGGTGCTGCATATGTGCAATCCATGGCAAGGGAGGAGAAGTGGGAGAAAAACAAACCTTAGGAACAGGAGAAAATACTGTTTATTGGAACTATCTTATAGTGACCTATTGAGAAGGAAACCTCTTAAGTGTAACTTTTTGCACCTCAAGCTTTATATTTTGTTTGGCTTACGCAATGTTAGTGCATTAAGACCCTGACATTTAGTGTTTATTACATTACCAAATCTTGTCCATGGGGATTGTACTAACACCATTAATGATATAGGGAAAATAACCTATTTAGCAACACAAGGTTTCCTTTTATTAGCACTCTACCATTTCACACTTAAACATTTTTAAAATAACCATTCTAACGTACGTCTTCATACAATACTATAGGCAGGAAATACATTTAAAACGGGTACCTCCGCGGACCAGAGCATCAAAGGACAATGAGGCTCTTTCAGTTATAGAGTAACAGTAACAAGTAGCCCAGCATTAAAAGAATACAATTTGTTTCCTTGGTATTTTGAAAAGAATTAGAAAAACATTGAACACATGCAGGTGCTCATTTGGAAACCACAAGTCATTGCTGCTTCAGTTTCTGTAGTGAGTCAAGTTCATATCCACTTCTGTGTCCTTGTTCATCAAACCCACACAAAAAAGGCGGATGATGGAAACTACAACACTTCTTCCCCTCCTTAACTTATCTTCACTTACCTGCTGCTCGAGCTTCACAGTGACTGGAAGCGGCTTTATGGAAATGCACAGTTTCACGTGTATCCATGTCTGTACTGTTACTGTGTGCTGTTCTGACAGTGAATACACTACACACCTCTCTATATACATTTATTCACAGGCAGTAAACCATTTAAAGTAATTTCAGTTGCAACCTGTTAATTAATCACCAGTAGACAGCAAGCTGTCATAACTTAAGCATGTGTGTACTGTTCCACCTGCAGTGCTTTAGGTGCAAACCCTCTGAGCATGGCACGACCACACTTTTCTGATGATACATTTAAGGGAACACATTTTTTTTTATTTTTTACAGATTGTCATCTTAGTACAAACTCTGCTTTAATTTACCCACATGTATTTAAATGTTAAAATGACCTGTTTATATATTATATTTATATATATTTACACATGTCGATGAACTAACTATATATAACTTATTGTTGCTTATGTTTGTTTAATTAATATTATTTATTATTAAACATCAGCATAAACATTACTGTTAGAAGTAATGTAAAGCAAACATTTTAAAATCTCATTATAAATGTAATTGACATTTATATTTCACCACTTTTACTGGTTCTAAAATTCAAATAAAACAGTGATTGTAATGTGGAACGGCTGTGACAAAGTATTTAAGCAGAATAAAGAAAGAAGACGACATTTTAGAACACCGCTATACACTGGCCTTGTTCTAAGAATGAGAACACCGCAGTCTTTAGGGAAGACTACTAATTACAGACCTTCAGTTTCAGATGTGACTCAGTGAAATATGCATCTGTGCTGAAAATTAGGTAATCCTTGTAAGTGGTGCCACTTTATGTATGACATATAAATGATATGTAAGCACGTGAAGATAGATAGATAGACAGACAGACAGACAGATCATTTCCAAACTAACCTGATAATATGCAAATTAATTATAGAGACATGATATTGTTGAAAGTCTAAATTGAATGCATCTTGGCAGAACGTAACAAATCAGTATCAAATATGAAATAAATAACATCATGATAATAATAAAGAAACAATAAAAATCATCTTTGACTATTGTATTAAATTGTAAACAATTGAGAAATAAAAATATTAAAACACGTATGGGCTATTCTAGACTGAAAGAAAATTTCAGTAATGGTATTTCAAAAAAACTATCATTGTATTGATAGCTATATAATGAAAATAATTCAAGAGTAAACCCAGTTTTATTGTTTATTTTACTATAAAAATGTATTCCTAATTTATTAAATAAATATTATTAAAATTAACTACCAATTAGTTAGAAAGATAGATAAATTCAGTTGTTCATCTTAAATATTGATGTTCTTCAAAAAGTCATTAACATAGTTTTTAGTCAGATTTCATTGGCAGCCTGACCTCATTTGATTGGTAGTATTTTTAAATCTATAGTCACTCTCTCACTGGTTATGGTATGTGGTACTTTTTATACACAAAAACATTCCACGGTGAACAGACTTTTGTTTCCAAAAACTGGCCTTCTTCTGGCATATCCACTACATGGAGATAATCGTCAGGGTGAGGATCTGACTGCAAGTTATTTTCTATCCCATGTCAAATATTGGGTTGATATTCCACGTCCCAATACTCTTCTAAACATTACAAAGGCGGGCTATATAACTCTATAATAACAGAAGGAATAAACTTACAGATAGAGAAAATAAACTTCCAACATTCAAAAAGAATATTGCTGAATTAACTTCAAATAGAGAAATACGAATAACTGATCTTCAAAACCATGAGCAGAGAAAGAACTTTCCCTTTGTTTCCGTTTTTTACACTTGTTGGATTCGGCCTTCATAAATAAGCCTTTCTTTGACATTTCAGCTTTTTATGAATGGTTTACCATATTTAATCAGCACTGCTGATGTTTTTCATGGTTTTTTCTTGTTATTTGGTCACTTTCTGGATTTGACCATTTTTCACATGCATTTGATGTTATTCATTTATTTATTTGGCTTTCACCTTTGGTGTCACTGACACTTTATTTATGTCCACGATTGTTCTAAATTTGCTCACAAGTTTGAGGTTGTGTTTATTAGTTTTATTTATTTATTTGTTTGCTTGCTATTTCTTTTATTGTTTGGTTCATTTCTGAACCATCTAGCTATACTGGTAGGCAGCTATTTGGTGGGGTCTGCACCATCATATTGTGGACACATTTATTGTTAGAGTGTGCACAAAGTTTACAAAAAAAGGGTTGGATACAGAGTGAAGGGTTAAATCTACATTATGGAGGATAACGTACAGATTTTGGTATCCAACATCCCACATGCAGGAGAACAGGACACCCCCCCCGCTCTTCTACTTAGGGATGCAGGACCCGTGCCCAGGACACTACCTGAAGAATCCTTCCTTGCAGAATACTGAATTGTAGGCACTTGTCTGATTGGAGTCACAGGGGATCCTGTGACCGCATGCATTGGCTGATCACGGTGGACAATACTCCTTACCCATACTGCAGCAACCCACTTCTGGACATTCGGAGCTCTCTGCACAGCATACTACAAACAGCTAGGGAGGGTGAGATATGGCACGGAAGTGCGAAGTGTCGGCCGTGAGACCACTAGTTGTTTTTTAGGGATAGCCTCCATTGTGTTACTCAGATAGGCTGTAGCAGAGTTTTCCTGGTAACAATTCTGTTTTCTATATTATGTTTGCTGCTTCTCTTCTCTGTTGCATGTGTGAATCACATATTTATCATGCTGTTGCGCTTATGTGGGTAGTTTAGTAGTATGGGAACTAATATATTCGCCTATTGTTTTTAATATATTTTTAATGTGTTCTAATAAAATTTTGTCTTAACTGGTGACAAACTGTCTTTGTGCTAGTAATTTGGTTGTGCACCATTAAGGTTTCATGAAGTACCATTATGATGTACTTCTTTTTTGGTTTGTGGAGTTGTTAATTTGAAATCTCTGGTAGCACCCTAGTTTAATCTTGGTTAATTGATATAGTAATACAGCTGGTGTGACTCTCCCTCTGTGTACACTGTCTGAAGAATCCTTTCCTTGTAGAATACGGAATTGTTTTCCGCATTGTGGGTGGGAATTGGAATTTAAATTGTAAAGTATGGAAATAGCCTGTCTTTATCAAGTCTGGATTCGGCCCAAAGTGTCCCAAAACAATTCTATGACTATAATAAGGTGATGTGTAACAACTTGCATGTTTCAGAATGAACCAAAGCAATTCCCAAGATGTAATGTAGAAGAAGCCTCTCAATGAATACCAACAACCGATTTGCTGTTCAAATTATTTCTTTACTGGAAGAGCTTAATTGGCTCTTGGCTCTCCGAGAATAAAGAACGTATTTATATTCACAAAGAATATTTACATATAAAGACAGTGAATAATCTCTTCAACAATGTTTAACAAAGAATTGACGTTGGAAATTTCAATCATGTATACACATTGACAAAAAATCAGATAATCAACACTAACTACTCTAGTTGAATATTTCCCTTAAAACTTTGTTGAAAATTAGTTTTAGCTCTGGAGTGGGGTACCACAGATGTGTGCAGTCTAAAAGGGGATGGAGATTGTTAAGGGGGACCCCCAGCAGCCAGCAAGGCCTGTTGGAGTTTAAGCCTGTGTAGCAGGTGGCGGCTTTCCTCCATAATTATCTTGAAGTGAAAGACCCAGCAGAACCAATAGACCTGTTTTTGAGAGTTGGGAGTGTTAAGGCTTTAAATAGCCCATGTAGATATCCCTTCAGTTCCTGAGGACTCACTGTTTTTGGGATGTTCCTTAAATGGACATGGTTTCATCTTTCAAGTCTCCAGATCTACCCTTCCCTATCAGGGGGTAGGATGTACTCCTTATACACCCTTCAGATCTAATGTGGAAATAAAGTTTGCCACGCCCAGACCCAGGTGAATCCCTCAAGTCTGTAACCTGACACCTGACCTGCTGAGGTTGTATATACGTCTGTTTGCTATGATGTTGTGAGTGCATTTGGACTTACTTTCTGACAATAAAGCCACCTTGATGCCGGTCACTGTCTCCAGCTACTAAATTAACACAACTCACTACCCTCATCTATGCCAATTGCCATGCCATGTGGAGGTGAGGGAGATGGGGTTGATGTGTGGTTTGTCCTTTCTGGTAAATTGATGCTTTATCTTTGGACAGACCCTATTTTTTACAACCAGTATACCCATAGCATATAAAAAAGGATAGGTGGGAAAGTCAGCGCTAAGACTGCATACCAATATACAAAGGACAATAAATACGAATTAAATTGAAACCAGTCTGAGGCTGTGGGAAAACAAATAGATTTCCACTGTGCTGAGGATGGTATAAGGGTTGATGAGAGCAAGGTCCGTTTAGGTGTTAGTCTTTGTTCAGATGTCCAAATAATGAAGTAAAAAAGTCTTATATCTAATAAAAGAACCTATTAATTAAAAGAGGGGTGAATATATTATGCAATCAAAAAATGAGTGAAGATCCAATCATAAATGTGTCATTAAAATACAATTTAATTGGAAATCTTTAAAAGACCCCTAGGGTCCATTAAGTAAACAAAACTCAATACAAGCAGGTATAAACGAAAAAATATAAATATATAAATAAATATAAGGAGGCAAATCAGAGTCCCATACCCGAATTGGGTCTTTCTGGCGGGGGTAGAAATGGACGCCCGCTACCGATGGAGGGGGGGCCCGACAGGAGACACAGATAACCGGGGATGGAGACACCTGATCGCAACTCTTAGGAGGATCCTTGACGCGTTTTGGGCTGAGCCCTTTCTCAAAAGTAATCCTCCTCCATAACATATGCATCAATTTATAGTGCCTGAAGTCCCGGACGGCGTGCGTGCTTCGAACAGTACGTTGCTTAGGTAACGTAGTAAACTTCCGGTTAGGCCACAGCTGGATGGTGACGTGGACGGATTCGTTTCC
>WWET01001913.1:299458-310223 GCA_011038615.1 Limnodynastes dumerilii | reverse complement strand
TTTCTCTTCCCTCTCTCTATCACTTATACATAGACTCTCCTTTATCTCATACATAGTCTCTCAATGCTTCTCTCTCATACATAGACTCTCTCCCTCTCTCTTATACATAGACTCTCTCCTCTCTTATGCATAAACTGTTTTGTCTATCTCTCCTCTCTCTTTCTCTCTTATACATAGTCTCTCTCTCACTTTTTCTCCTTCTCATATACATAGTTAAACACACACACGCTGATATACACATGGAGACACACATACTCGGATATACACACACTATGACATAAACACAATGAATTCACACAAAAACACCCAGATCTGCACTAGACACAAAATGTCTGAAGTCATATTAAATGAATTGAATAAGACAGAAACCCTCTTAACTGCATAACACAGGCCGGAAAGTATACAAAATGCAATGAAAATGTCCCACACTTTTCCACATACACACTGAATATACACAAATAAGATAGAAAGTATCTGGCTCTTTATGTAAATTCAGTGCGTGTGGCATTTTTGTAATGCATTTAATAGGGTTTCTGGCTTTTCCCATACTTATAATATGGCTTCCGTCTTCTTGTGTGTCTAGTGTATATCTGACTGTTTTTGTGCAAATTCTGTGTTTTTGGGAAAACTTGTGTATCTAACAGCTCAGATCTCCAGGTAAGATAAAACTGTGTTGTAAAGCAGAGAGTAGAGTTATAAGCCACATGCACTGTACATGAATCTGATCACATATAAACAGTGCTTTGTGTCACTTTGTTCTTCGTCAGATGGCTCCAGGGACAGCAATCCCCCAGAGAGATGTCCCCGTCCTCTCTATGCACAGGACAGTACACAGGAAGATCCCAGGAAGACACAGGAGCATCAGGTAGATGGGATATTGCCTGTCACTGTATGACTGGAGGGAGGATGTGTGCATTGTATGGGGAATACTCCTTTATTCACTATTAATGCTGGCAGCTTGCAGGGGGTTGTGTAATGGCTGATGTGCTGTTATTGTGGTCATTGCTGTAAAAGTGTTACAGAGCTGACATTCATCAAGAAAGTGATGCTGGGTCAGGAATCACTGCAGAACACACTGCAGAACACACTGCTCACCATGGGCTCGATCCAGACTTATGTAAGTGCTTGAAATAAGTTACTCCTGGGATAAACCATGTTCCTTGCAGGGGAATGAAGTTACTTGTTTTCTTTGCATGCAGGGATATATCTTTACTGAACACAGACACTGACCAGCGATACTATTACACTGTTATTTATCACCTCTCATCTCTTATACTATTATATTATTATTATTATATTAGCGTTACTATTACTGTTATTTATCACCTCTCATTTCTAATACTATTATATTATTACACAGATACTGACCAGCGTTACTATTACTGTTATTTATCACCTCTCATTTCTAATACTATTATATTATTACACAGATACTGACCAGCGTTACTATTACTGTTATTTATCACCTCTCATTTCTAATACTATTATATTATTACACAGATACTGACCAGCGTTACTATTACTGTTATTTATCACCTCTCATTTCTAATACTATTATATTATTACACAGATACTGACCAGCGTTACTATTACTGTTATTTATCACCTCTCATTTCTAATACTATTATATTATTACACAGATACTGACCAGCGTTACTATTACTGTTATTTATCACCTCTCATTTCTAATACTATTATATTATTACACAGATACTGACCAGCGTTACTATTACTGTTATTTATCACCTCTCATTTCTAATACTATTATATTATTACACAGATACTGACCAGCGTTACTATTACTGTTATTTATCACTTCTCATCTCTAATACTATTATATTATTACACAGATACTAACCACCTTTACTATCACTCTGTTATTTAGACTTGGAATAGAAAACATCACCTCTCATCTCTAATACTATTATATTATTATTATATTATTACACAGACACTGACCACCTTTACTATCACTCTGTTATTTAGACTTGGGATAGAAAACATCACATCAGATCTCATCTCTAATACTGTTTGTAACAGATTAAATATGACTCCCCTGCAATCAACATGGTTTAGCCCAGGAGTAACTAATTTCAAGCACTTATTTAAGTCTGGATCCAGTCCTAAAATTGGAACAAATAGAACAGGGGGTGTTCCATAGTGTGAAAAAGCTTTAATAGAAGAAACAATCGCTGGAGCCTTTTAGAATATAACATACCAAAACTGTTTTTCAAAATCAGCATTTGAGATTTCAGTAGTCAGTCCAACAAGCAAGTATGAGTGTACAGATCACCTCTACACAGAGGCGAGCATCCTGGAACCCTCTAACGGCCCACAATATTCCAATCTTGGCAATCGCCTTGGAGCTTGCAATGCACATGCACTTTGTTTGAACACCACACCACTCTGACCCTACGCGTTTCGTCATGTGTTTACTTACCTGCCAAAGATTTCTGAACTTCCTGTTCCTCGGTCCCCGCATGTGCTGTTTGGCTGATAATGTGGGGAAGGGGAAGAATCGACCTGCAGATTACCCTCCGGGGAGCTCCCCCGTGGCAACTAATTCATCGCCCACTGAAACAACTGGGACAGAAGCTCAGTGCTGGTTGTCCTTATAGTTTGGGTGAGTAATGGATTAGTAGCTGCCTGTGGATGATAGTCTGCAGATGAATTATCCTCTGTGCTCTGTCTAACTGATAATGCGGGGAGAGACCACCTACCCAAACACCTCTTGTATAAATTGAAGTCCTTACTGAGCCCTCCTGTGCAAAATGTTCCAAGTTCTTGCTTTGTACTCGGAGGACAAGATCAGACGGGAATTGTCTCCTCCTCATCAACTAACATACTGGTCAACACTAGGGTTTACTAGTTACTATAGAAATGCCATCATGGGTCACTCCAGCTCCAATTAAGTAGGCACCAGGGTTTGTCATGATTGGGGGTTAGGCTTCGTTCCTAGGTATGATCGGTCAAGTAGCACCAGGGATTTTTCTGGTATCTGTGCATAGTGGGGTTATTGTGTAAAAAAATATATAATATATGCACTTCTACATTTGGAACAGGATCTGGTTCCAAACAGTGGAGCACTTTCAGACTTTGATAACTCTCCATCATCCCTGCAATCAGATTCTAAATTCTGACACTTCCAGCGACACAACCAGAATGCGATCTGCTTGTTTCATATTTCCCAAAAATGCTGCTGTCACTGGGTCTCGCCGGGTTGTGCTTCATATTACAGGTTACAGCATAATTGTACTAACGTACTGCCGGCAGATCCAGGCTTCTGATCCGCTGCCAATTTAAGTGGGAACAGATTGGAAATTTTAATGAAAGGTCCTGCTGTCCATGTAAGCGGTCTGAGTGGTTAGTCACACGCTCGCACGGACGCTGTGGGGATCCGGATTCCAGTCCTATTCTGTTCAAATAAAGCTTCCTCCAGTGTCAGCACTTGTGGGGAAATTATAACAGAGAGATCAATGTGTGTCTGAAAAGAAAATCTACCCTCCCCCCAAGCCTCAGACACAGCGTCTTACAGAGCTCCCAATTTAGGGAGGAAGTAAAAAAAAAAGAGACTATGAAATTTGATCTAGTTACTAATATTCCTTGGAGGCAAAGCACATTTCATTGCTATTATTCCAGTGCTATTAAATATTTATTTATAATTTTCCCTTGTGGGTTATTTAGGGTCAACGTCTTGTTATCAAGGTAGAAGACACAGAGGGAGTAAAAGAGATGAGTGTGAGGGGTGATCAGCTGTGTAAGGAGGAGGAGGAGACCCCTACCGATAACAGCTCAGGTAAATAATAATGCATCCATGTCCTCCTCCATCACCAGATATATCCCAGCTTTCTCTCTCACATCTTCAAAGGATCTGCCTCTCTCTTCTACACTGACACAACCACGTCTTACCCTTTGTCTATCCTTTTCACAACCACGTTGATATCCATGTGTCCTTTCTGTTTTATAATTTACACAAACATGCACTTTCTCTTTCATACTGAAATTGTCCTCAGTCCCGCTACTGAAACCTTTTCATATCACCACTAAAAACCCGGCTTGTTGCCTTAGATCCAACAACCTGTCAAGGACAAGGCTCCAACAACCCGGGTTTGATGATGATGTGAAAGGTATCGGGGTCTAATCACCCAGGAACAGGACACAGGAAAAGAGAGAGGTTTTTCCCATATCTGACCCCAGTAAGGGGCTAATGTGAAAAGTGCCATCTGGGTTTTTCAACCGGGTGTCGCCCAACACACCTGATTGGAGGGATTTGTTTACTATTGTCATGGCAATAGTTAAAAAGAGCTCTCTCTTTGGGCCATGCCATCACACTGTCACTGTCCCTTCACAGAGCAGACCCAGGTCCCAGAATTTCCCGGGTCCACCCTGCAGTGTTTTGAGTCCAACACGTTTTTTGTTGTTTTTTTTCACTGAAAATCCATAGCAGTGACTGGGGTGCAATAACCGAGTTATTGTCACGGTGGTAATCTGAAAGCGATGTACAACTGCTGTATGACCAGTCTCCTCCCTCTCTCTCTCTGATACATAGACTTTTTCTCCTCTTTCTCATATACATAGATACACACACACACGCTGACATAAACTTGGAGGTTTACTAAGCTGCCAGAAAGGAAACGTTGAGATGTTTCCCATAGCAACCAATCAGATTCTAGCTGACATTTTCTAGCATGTAATAGCTAGGATCTAATTGGTTGCTATGGACAACATCTCCACTTTTCCTTTCCTGTAACTTACCAAATCTGGCTCTTTATGTAAATTCTGTGCGTGTGGCATTTTTTTAATGCATTTAATATGGCTTCTGTCTTTGTGTGTCTATAGTGTATATCTGGCTGTTTTTGTGCAAATTCTGTGTGTTTATGGCAAAACTTGTGTATCTGGCTTTTGTGGGACTCTTTTAATGCATTTCATGGGGTTTGCAGCTTTTTTCCATTGTGATAAAGAAAGCACATCACATGGATAAGATGAAGTAAGTTCTTTTATTTTGTAGCAGGCAGATAGCATCACAGGTAAATCACATCAGCAACAGCAAGTTGGTTACAGCAGAGCAGCATGTAAGTGTCACAGCATGGTTCAGATTCTTCAGGTACTCCAGTGGTCCCTATCGTACCCCCACCCTTGGGCAGCTATTCCGCCTTCAAGACTCCTGACCCTCTATCCCTGTAACACTTATATCAGGAGAGCACAGGTGCTGCTGATTAGCCCCACCCTGATCACACCCAGGTTCCCTGCAGCTTTAAAACCTGGTCAGGATCCTCCACATTACTCTCATGTGGAGATAATCTGTCTCTGTCACACCGTACATTTAGTACAAGTTTCAGCTTTTACGCTCGTACCCAGATACACAGAGCATGTGATAATGATACATAGATACAATATCTCAGTCACTGTGTCTCCTACAGATGGCTCCAGGGACAGGAATACCCCAGAGAGATGTCCCCGTCCTCTCTATGCACAGGACAGTACACAGGAAGATCCCAGGAAGACACAGGAGCATCAGGTAGATGGGATATTGCCTGTCACTGTATGACTGGAGGGAGGCTGTGTGCATTGTATGGGGAATACGCCTTTATTCACTATTAATGCTGGCAGCATGCAGGGGGTTGTGTAATGGCTGATGTGCTGTTATTGTGGTCATTGCTGTAAAAGTGTTACAGAGCTGACATTCATCAAGAAAGTGATGCTGGGTCAGGAATGGACCCAATGTCCTGCAGAACACACTGCTCACCATGGGCTGGATCCAGACTTATGTAAGTGCTTGAAATTAGTTACTCCTGGGATAAACCATGTTGATTGCAAGGGGATTGAAGTTACTTGTTTTCTTTGTATGCAGGGAAAGATCTTTACTGCACACAGATACTGACCAGCGATACTATCACACTGTTAGTTATCACCTCTCATCTCTAATACTATTATATTATTATTATATTATTACACAGACACTGACCGACATTACTATCACACTGTTATTTAGACTTGGGATAGGAAACCTCACATCTCATCTCTAATACTGTTTGGCACTTACGTAAGTCTGGATCCAGCCCTAAAATTGGAACAAATAGAACGGGTGCTCCATAGTGTGAAAAAGCTTTAATATAAGAAACAATCGCTGGAGCCTTTTAGAATATAACATACCAAAACAATTTTTCAAAATCAGCATTTGAGATTTCAATAATCAGTCCAACAAGCAAGTATGAGTGTACACATCACCGCTACACAGAGACGAGCGTCCTGGAACCCTCTCACGGCCCACAATATTCCAATCTTGGCGATTGCCTTGGAGCTTGCAATGCACATGCACTGTTTGAACACCACACCACTCTGACCCTACGCGTTTCGTCATGTGTTTACTTACCTGCCAAAGTTTTCTGAACTTCCTGTTCCTCGGTCCCTGCATGTGCTGTTTGGCTGATAATGTGGGGAAGGGGAAGAAACGACCTGCAGATTACCCTCCGGGAGCTCCCCCGTGGCAACTAATTCATCGCCCACTGAAACAACTGGGACAGAAGCTCAGTGCTGGTTGTCCTTCTAGTTTGAGTGAGTGATGGATTAGTAGCTGCCTGTGGATGATAACCTGCAGATGAATTATCCTTTGTGCTTTGTCTAACTGATGATGCGGGCAGAGACCACCTGCTGTTTCTCCACAGGCGAGGTCCCCTGGTCCCATTCGTTTGATCAGGAAAGCATTGGAGAAGGAGTGACCAAACTCTCCCACAAAGGAGAAATCTCGTTCTCACAATTACTTTTTTAACTTACACCAACTCTTATCGAAATGCTCTGAATAGTGCCAAACAATCCTACTTTTAACATCTATTTTCTACTCTGGTTTCTATCCCCAAACACCTCTTGTATAAATTGAAGTCCTTACTGAGCCCTCCTGTGCAAAATGTTCCAACTTCCATCCATGTCCAAGTTCTTGCTTTGCACTCTGAGGACAAGATCAGACGGGAATTGTCTTCTCCTCATCAACTAACATACTGGACAACACTAGGCTTTGCTAGTTACTACAGAAATGCCATCATGGGTCACTCCAGCTCCAATCAAGTAGGCACCAGGGTTTGTCATGATTGGGGGTCAGGCTTCGTTCCTAGGTATGATCGTCCAAATAGCACCAGGGATTTTTCTGGTAACCGTGCAGTGGGGTAATAGTGTAAAAAATATATAAAATATGAATTTCTACATTTGGAACAGGATCTGGATGCAAGCGGTGGAGCACTTTCAGACTTTGATAACTGTCCATTATACCTGCGATCAGATTCTAAAATCTCTGACACTTCCAAGTGACACAACCAGAATGCGATCTGCTGGTTTTATATTTCCCACAAACGACACTTCTCACTACGGCCCGTATTCAGACCTTCGGACGTATTGCATCACATCCGGTGTTTACCGAAGTTGAATACTGCGCAATGCTAGTCATTTTTTTTACGTAATCTACGTATCTTTTTGTAACATAGATGCGGTCTTTCAGAGAGGTACGACGCAAGGTTGCCCGCTCTCCCCACTACTTTTCCCTCTGGCGTTCGAGTAATTGGCAATAAGATTGAGAAGCTTGAAGCAATTTAACGGCATAACAATAGGGAGAGTACCAGTAAAACTGGCCTTGTTTGCAGATGATAGTGTTATTTGTCTCAGACCCGGCTAACTCGCTCCCGGCCATTGTCTCTACCCTGCAACAATTTGGCTCCTTCGCAAGATATTGAATCAACTTCCAAAGATCAGAACTTTTACCCATCACACTACCTGACAAATTAACGTTCATGCCGCAAATTACTTCATTATTCTAAGTGGCCCAGGAGTATATTACCTACCTAGGGATCTAGATACCTGCTACGTTATCACCGCTCTATAAACTAAATTATTCACCGGTTATCCGTGAGGTCACTCGTTGAATAATTGGAATCACTTTCCCCTTTCACTTCTAGGCAAGGTGGCAGTTTTAAAAAGGGTAATTTTCCCAAAATTCTCCTATGTAATCCAAATGCTGCCTATAGGTATGTCTAAAGCAGACGTACAGCTGTGTACATCATTGTTCTCAAAATTTTTGTGGAAAAATAAAAAGCCAAGAATAGCATAAGGGAGGGCTGGGTGTCCCAAATCTAGCCACGTTCACCCAAGCAGTGTTGTTTCGGTATATAGCGGATTGGTCGTTACAGAGGGAAACTTATACTAATAGCCGCCTGGAGGCAGAATTATTCAAACCTTATTCCCCCAGCTTGGAAAATAGCTGGTACAATCAATGGGAAGAGAAGGGTATACGGTCAATTTGTGACATTTTCGACCACAGTGGCAAGATATTGGTGTTCCAGACTTTCAAAGACAAGTATGGTATACCTAATTCCCAATTTTTTATGTTTCTGCAAGCCAGGCATTTTTCCCAACTGCAGATGTTGTTATTGAATAGTTCTGCATGTCCAGATTCCCTTATGGAATTGCTGCACTTCCTTAAAACAAAATACTTACCGAACCTGTGTGTTGCAGAAAGAGTTATAGATCCCAACAAATTGTGGGATCACACAATAAATGGCTGGAATAAAGATCTTGAGCAATAAAGATATTACACGCAGCCCAAATGCAAGAAATGTAAACTTCATAGGGCTTATATTTCACCTAACCAGAGAAAGCACATGGTGAACTCGGAAACTGGTTGCTGCCCGAAATGCAAGCGGGATAATGCTGACTTCTACCATAATTTCTATACATGCAGAAAAATTATGAAATTTTGGAATAAAATAACACAATTCATTAATATAACCTTTTAATTTAAAGGTTTCTCGGGACCCTCGTCCCTTATGATTTGCTATTATTTCACTATTTGGAAGTTAGATCCCTCCAATGCTACTCTAATTCCCATACTTGTCTTGATTGTCACGATTGCTAAAAAAAAAAGTGATATTGAACCACTGGATATCATCGACTTCCCCTCTATTTGAGACGGTAAAAAGCATTTTATTATGTACCTTATATTTTGACAAGTAAGCAACGTTGCCTGATATTGAGAAAGGGGTAGAGAGATAATAAGAAGTGGGGCGACTATATTGTACTGTTAGAAGTGTCTACTCAAAGACATATCTTTAAACTGTTTGAACAAACAAAATGGTACTTGCACAGACAGCTGGGAGGTAGCGCATTTTAATTAGAGTTTGGGATCCCAATGCAATAGAATAAGCGTTTGAATCTGATCTAAGCCCTGTAACCCTTTTTTTTTGTTTACCTTCCTGGTGTTTTGCTGCTCCTTTCTCTTTATTTTGTCTTATTCCCCATTTCCGAATATATATTCATCTATTCTACAGCACTTTGGGTTGCTTGATGTATGATGTATTATTCTTTGTTGAAAAAGAAATAAAAAGTATATTTAAAAAAATAAAAATGACTACGCATGCGCAGTATCCAATTTCGGTAAACACCGGACGTAGATGCAACACGTCTGGTGGTCTGAATATGGGCCTATGTCTGGCTGGGTTGTGCTTCATATTACAAGTTACAGCATAATTGTACTAACGTACTGCCGGCAGATCCAGACTTCTGATCCGCTGCCAATTTAAGTGGGAACAGATTGGAAATTTTAATGAAAGGTCCTGCTGTCCATGTAAGTGGTCGGAGTGGTTAGTCACACGCTCGCACAGACGCTGTGGGGATCCAGTGTTATTCTGTTCAAATAAAGCTTCCTCCAGTGTCGGCACTTGTGGGGAAATTATATCAGAGAGAAGATCAATGTGTGTCTGAAAAGAGAATCTACCCTCCCCTCAAGCCTCAGACACAGCGTCTTATAGAGCCCCCAATTTAGGGTGGGAGAAAAAAAGAGACTATGAAATTTAAACTAGTTACTAATATTCCTTGGAGGCAAAGCACATTTCATTGCTATTTTTCCAGTGCTATTAAATATTTTTTTATAATTTTCCCTTGTGGATTATTTAGGGTCAACGTCTTGTTATCAAGGTAGAAAACACAGAGGGAGAAAAAGAGATGAGTGTGAGGGGTGATCAGCTGTGTAAGAAGGAGGAGGAAACCCCTACCGATAACAGCTCAGGTAAATAATAATACATCCATGTCCTCCATCACAAGATATATCCCAGCTTTCTCTCTCACATCTTCAAAGGATCTGCCTCTCTTCTACACTGACACAACCACGTCTTACCCTTTGTCTATCCTTTTCATAACCATGTTGATATCCATGTGTCCTTTCTGTTTTATAATTTACACAAACATGCACACTTTCTCTTTCATACTGATATTGTCCTCAGTCCTGCTACTGAAACCTTTTCATATCACCACTAAAAACCCGGCTTGTTGCCTTAGATCCAACAACCCTGTCAAGGCTCCAACAACCCGGGTTTGATGATGATGTGAAAGGTATCTGGGTCTAATGACCCAGGAACAGGACACTGGAAAAGAGAGAGGGTTTTCCCGTGTCCGACACCAGTAAGTTGCTAATGTGAAAGATGTCGCCCAACACACCTGATTGGAGGGATTTGTTTACTATTGTCATGGGAATAGTTAAAAAAGCTCTCTCTTTGGGCCATGCTTAGCTCTTCACACTGTCAGAGCAGACCCAGGTCCCAGAATTTCCCAGGTCCACCCTGCAGTGTTTTGAGTCCAATACGTTTTTTTGTTGGTTGTTGTTGTTTTTTTTCACACTGAAAATCCATAGCTTTAACTGGGGTACCCGAGTTATTGTCACAGTGGTAATATGGAAACCAATGAACAACTGCTGTATGACCAGGCCAGTCTCCCTCTCTCCCTCTTT